>CAUYON010157841.1:0-80260 GCA_963573935.1 Arctocebus calabarensis
GGGCACCTGTAGTCCCAGCTACTTGGGAGGCAGAGGCAAGAGATTCGCTTGAGCCCAGGAATTGGAGGTTGCTGTGAGCTGTGATGCCACAGCACTCTATCCAGGGTGACAGCTTGAGGCTCTGTCTCAAAAAAAAAAAAAGACTGACCTGCTCAAACCTGGAAGGTGGAAACCCACCCAGAAGAAGAAAAGTAACCTCAAAAATGCCTCCATGCCCTCTGCACAACCTGTAGATGGCACAAAATATTGTTACCAGAAGTTCAGTACTTGTCCCAAGGCCTAATCAATGAGAAGGAAGAATGAGGACAGGTTGTTTGAGGAAAATAAAAGAGACTTATTAATTTGCCAGCAGATGAGGAAGGTGTCAGACTAGCATCTCGAAAGACCACCTTCCCACTTTTAAGCAGAAATACAGGGCTTTTTAAAGGGAGGTTTTCAGAGGTTGGGCTCAGGTCTAGGTGACCAGTGTCTCATTTGTGGCCTTGGGCTACTGTTGTTTAACAATAATTGGTGGTTTTGGTCAACCTTATCTTTGGGGAAGACAATCTGATGACCTCCAATTTTGTTGCGCTATCACCTGTGGTTTAAGATACTAGAAAACAAAGAACGAAGAACATCTTTTTTTTGGGGGGGGGGCCTTTAATTAATGACCTCAGGCATAAATTCAGGTTTTAGTTCCCTAAAAGTCTGGGTGGTTTAAAGAGACAATTCATATAAAACATTCTGCCCTCTTCCAAATCTTTACCTGTGTCACAGTATCTTTCCTTCCACCTCTCAGACCCCTGTAGCAAAAGACAGATTAACAAGAGAAAAGTATGCAATTTATTTAGGTTTTACATGACACAGGAACCTTCATAAGGAAATGAAGACAGACTTGAAAAAACAAAGTTAAACCTGAGTCTTTTTATACGAAGTCTGATGAAGAATGGATAGTGTAGGGTTAGAGAGAAAATTTCCCCTCATAAGATTCACTGAAAAACCAACTCACAAAAGGCGGGTGGATTCATTGGAGAAATGGCCTACAATTTTACTTCTTCCAATGATGACTCAATCCAATAAGCCATTTCACAGAAAGCCCAGGTGTAATTTTCCAGGTTTAGAATAAGTTATTAACCATATGAAGCAAGAGGTTTCCTGGAGAAGGTATGAAGGAGGCAGCCCTCATGATCCTCAAGGTAGCAGAGACTCTTGTTGCCACAGACAGTTCAGGATGGTCTTTATGCATGTGCTGTTTCCAGCATCCTGCATATTTGTGTGGGGCCACCAATCACAGACTCTAATCTGTGACACCCTTTAGGGATTGGACTGATGAGGCAACAAGGTTTGAGACCACAAAAGCCCCACAGGGATGGGACCTTTTAAGTCTCTCCTGAAAGCTTGATGCATACTGAATGAAGAGGGTACTGCTCACATGTCTCAGACTTCCAGTCTTTTCAGACTGACCACCTGGCATGACCTCTAAAAAATACCCACAGACCAAGAGAGTGTTCCCACTTGGTCACAAACCAAGCTCTCAAGGACACAAAACAAGATAAGAGAGAATCTCATCAGGTTTTTATTTTGGGGACACACAGCAAATAGACACTGGTCTAGTCCAAACTGCAAAATTCCTACAGGGTTGACATGAACGGGGGCTCCTGGGGCTTTTAGGCTCACGTTCAACCATGTGATGTCCTTCTTTATGACAGAACAACACAAAATGACATAGACAGACTCAGCCCCCATAGTTCAGTGGGTAGGGCGCCAGACATATACACCGAGCATGGTGGATTCGAACCCAGCCCGGGCCTGCTAAACAACAATGAAAACTACAACCAAAAAATAGCATTTTGTGGTGGGCGCCTGTAGTCCCAGCTACTTTCAAGGCAAAAGAATCCCTTAAGCCCAAGAGTTGGGGGTTGCTGTAAGCTGTGACACTACAGCACTCTACTAAGGGTGACATAGTGAGACTCTGTCTCAAAAAAAACCCAAAAAGACAAAGACAAAGGGAAACAACAACAAAAAAAAACACTTCTGAAAGGAAAAGCATGGAACAACAAGAATATTCATACCAAAAACTATTCCAGAGTTAACTGGTGGCATACATTCTTTTCTCCCATGAAAGAAGATTGGGAAGAAGAAAAAAAAATAATAATTTTTCTTGTTGGCTTGCCCAGATTCCAGGAGAGGGAAAGATTGGGAGCCTGGCTGGTAAGAAATTCTTACCCTTCCTCTGGCTGGCTAGATCCTGGATTTCCTTAAGTGAAACTTCCAAAAGAGCACAGCTTTGGGGATCCAGTTCACAATCTCAAAACTACAGGGCACAAGGGAGATCTTCCCCTTTGTCCTCTGAAGTTTCACTGAAAAATCAGCTCATAAGAGGAAGATTACTTAGAGAAAAGGTATACAGACTATATTAGCATATACGTGGGAGCATCAGAGTGATTGCCCAGGCTGATGGGATGCAGAACCTTCTATAAACTAAAATAAAATCTTAAGGCTTTCCTCCAGCAGCTAACTGACTGTATCCCATCTAGGCCAAGGGCCTAAATCAGGGTTATGGTTGGAAATTAGGTTACACATAGAGAGCCAAGACAGTTATAGGAGGGAGAGGCTTGGCTAGCAAAGGTGGTCTTGTTATGGTGAGAGAGGATACCAGGAAAAAGTAAGGTCTAAGAGAACAGAGGTCTCTCAAAGCAGCCTGAGCTGCTCTACAAAAAATAGAAAAACTATTTGGGTGCTGTGGTGGGCACCTGTAGTCCAGCTACTGGGAGGCTGAGGCAAGAAGATCTCTTGAGCCCAAGAGTTTGAGGTTACTGTGAGCTATGATGCCACGGCACTCTACCCAGGGTGACAAAGTGAGACTCTGTTTCAAAAAAAAAAAAAAAAAAAATGAAGAAGAAGAAAGAAAGAAAATGGATGGTCTTAGGTTTCTTAACATTGAAGATGTTATCTATGGAAGCAATTAAGGGAAGTTATAGGACCTTGTGCCAAAAGGCTATAGGCAACTCTCAAGTAGGAAAAAAGCTATGAAAGAGTGGGCTATGGGGCTAGAGCTGGTTAATGCTTAGCTGTGTTTTTTAAGACTTATGTCCTTGTTAAAAATCTCAGCAACTTTGTTTTAATTAATTTTATAAGGATGATTTTACCTTTGTTTCCTGGCTGACAGCCATTTCAAAATATTTCAAAATGTATTTGTGAGTAAAATATTTTTATTTCCTTCAACAATCATGCAGAAATACAATAGGGCAAAGAGTAAGATCTGATAGTAAGAAGTTGAGGGAAACGCAGCAGGCCTGTTTGTTCAGTTTCTTCTCGGCGTCCCTCTTGTTACCGGACAAAGAGGGTTTGGTCACCTGTTACTATCACCCAATATACATAAACAGGGATAGGTCCACCAAACTTTGTCAGAGGCCAGCAATTCTAAAGAATAGTGAGAGTAGCCTCTCCAAGACTGTTTTGTTCTTACATTTCCAAAGCCACATTTTTATTTTTATTTTATTTTTATCACCCTCGGTAGAGTGCTGTGGTGCCATAGCTCACGGTGACCTCAAACTCTTGGGCTCAAGTGATTCTCTTGCCTCAGCCTCTCGAGTAGCTAGGACTATGGGCACCTGCCACAACACCTAGCTATTTTTGGAGACAGGGTCTCAATCTGGCTCAGGCTGGTCTCGAACTCGTGATCTCAGGCAATCCACCGCCTCAGCCTCCCAAGATACTGGGATTACAGGTGTGAGCCCCTGCACCCAGCCCAATTTCCAAAACCACACTTTTATACATAAAGGTTAAAAGCAAAAACCATGTTAACCCTTATCTTAAAGAACAATCATTGGCATTACCCATAATAAACAATAACCAGCATTACCCACTTCTGATTCAAAAGTTCATCTTCTGAGTCAATAGCCCTTAAACTACTCAAGATATCCACTTTTCGATTATAGATGAATTTACAAAACAAACAGAATGGGGAGACATGAGGTGAAGGTCACGTAGGACATAAACCGGCCAGACCAGCTGTGTCATCTCAGCCCTAGACCGAATGACTGCATCTTATTCTCACTACATGGGGTCTCAGCTCTGTCTTCAGAGATGAGGATGTTCCTTTCCTCTGGGTATTGGGAGGGCACCTCTCATGTAAGGATCTGATGACCTGCACCCGGAGAAGATCAGAAGATCCCTCTTAGGATTTATAAACTGCTTCAGAGGGGGGAGAGGACATCAGAGAGACCTTCCTACTCCTATTATTTTCTCAAATTCCCTCATCCTAAAATATTCCATATACAGGGGGTGCCATATTTGGGAGTAGCGTCCCCTGAGCCCCATTGGAACATTCATCCCTTACCACTATCAACCTCCAGGGGGCGCCCTAGGAATGAAAGATAGAGTGAGAGTTTGGGGAAATGCAGCTCAAATTAGGCACTACGCTATTAAAATCCATAGAACCCACTTTTTAAGTGATTGTATGTTCAGCTAATGAGGTTTTAAAAATAAATCTTGAATGCGAATTTGTACCTAGGACATGAATGCAGATTTTCATGAACACAACTATCTACTCCTCTGGAAGGCTTTACTTCCTGAGCGAACGTAATAGCTAATGTTCATGTCTGACAAAAGACTGGGCTATGTTTAGCTCCCTGGCTGATTCTCAGCTGTTCTCTGCTTGACACATTCCCAACCTCATTTGCTTTATTTATTATGATTATTATTTGTCCTTTTGTAGTGTATGTAAAGGCTATTTGTACATCCAGAGAGAATGAGTCAGAATACTTGGAATTTGTTTAAGCTTAAATCAGCAAAATTTCTATTTGGGTTTTTTTTTAATGCTGTTTGAAGACCAAAAACTAATTTTTCTCCTGAAGAAACAGAAAACTTCATTTTTCCAGAAATAAACATGTAAAACCCAGATGGCTTACTCTTGCCATGAAAAGAGGTAGGGGCTTGGTGGGGAGTGGTTAGGGATTAAAGGGTGCTACAGGGAAGTAGGAGAAAAGCCTGGCCTCCTAGATAAGAAAGTTAAAAAGTAAAAACAATAAAAAAAAAAAAAAAGAGGTAGTATAGATGCAAATAACTTACAAGCTATAGTCAATGTATTTGAACATGATAATAATAAAACAATTTATAATGCACTATGATATAAAAAAAAATAAGAGGGTTAAAAAGGGCCCTGAGGCTCGGCGCCTGTGGCTCAACAGGCTAAGGCGCCAGCCACGTACACCTGAGCTGGTGGGTTCGAATCCAGCCTGGGCCCACCAAACAACAATGATGATGGCTGCAACCAAAAAACGGCCAGGCGTTGTGGCGGGCGCCTGTAGACCCAGCTACTTGGGAGGCGGAGGCAGGAGACTCGCTGGAGCCCAGGAATTGGAGGTTGCTATGAGCTGTCATGCCACAGCACTCTATCCAGGGCGACAGCTTGAGGCTCTATCTCAAAAAATAAAAAAAATAAAAAATAAAAAGGGCCCTGAAGCAACAATGTTTCAGGGACCTTGTGACTCGATACATAGTGTGCTCCACAAAAATGTAGTTTCCAACTTATGACACAAAATGGGGTAATGGTGCACACAACAAATGTCACAAACATCACAAGAAGAATAGATACCACCCCACCCCCCGCAACTGTTGGGAAAATAGCAGGAAGCAATTAGGGCTAAAAAGAAAAGGAAAATGGGCACGTGTGGCAACAGAGGTAATCTGTGACCAAGGAGAAGTAGACAGGAATACCTAAAGACCTAGGGGAAACAAGTAAAAACTTTATAGATAGTTATAGGAAGAGCTAAGATAAGATTCCTACACCTGTATGCTGCCTTTGTGTGCTATTGCCTTTCACTCAAGAGGGGTCCCTTTTCTAACCTTTCTAGATGAGTCTATGCTTATCTATGTTTTACTTTTAAATAAACTATACTCTTTTTCTTTGCTTTAAATAAACTGTATTCTTATTTGTTTGTTTGTTTTGTTTTGTTTTGAGACAGAATCTCACTCTGTGTCCTAGGTAGAGTGTCATGGCATCACAGCTCACAGCAATCTCAAACTCTTGGGCTTAAGTCTCAGCCTCCCGAGTAGTTGGGACTACAGGTCTGCACCACAACACCTGGCTAGTTTTTCTGTTTTTAGTAGAGATAGGGTCTCACTCTTGCTCAGGCTGGTCTTGAACTCCTGAGCTCAAGCAATCCACCTGCCTCGGCCTTCCAGAAGCCTAGGATTACAGGTGTGAGTCACCGTGTCCAATCTCTTTTTCTTTATTTTAAATAAACCTTGCTCCTTTTCTACTGCATTGGTGTCCCAGCTATTTTATTCCAACCTCCCCTATACCTTGCTTTCAGTTTGACTCGGTTAAACCTGCCAGTTCTGCTGAGTGAATCGAACCGGGCCTACTGAACAGCTCAAGGGTCTTGGAGACTCCTGACAAGAAGCAGAGAAAGGGAACTAGGCGAAAGATGAAAGGTGGCAAAAGGAAGGAAGGGAATATGGTAATGGAAGACCTGATCTTAGAGGAGCCATTTGGGGAGTTTACCAAAAAGGCCAATGACGCTCTACTAGCACAATCAAGGGGAGTTCAGTCGACCAAGAAGTTCTCATGGTCAAAATAAGATCCAAAAGAGTACAGAGAAGCTTTAAAAATATATAACGGCTGAATATCAGCTTTTATTTAAGCTGACTTCTAACCCTAGAGTTATTCTATTATTTTTGTTCATGGAGCTCTTTTTAAAAACTATTATCTTATTATCAAGTGTTAGCTGGATAAACAGCAAACATTCTTGTTTTTTGGCTTTTCTTTTCCTGAAATGTGTAACTTGTTTTTTTTTTTAGACACTCTGTCACTCTGTGTAGAGTGCTGTAGCATCATAGCTCAAAGCAACCTTAAACTCTTGGGCTCAAGTGAACCTCTTGCCTCCGCCTCTCTAGTAGCTGAGACTACAGGCACCTGCTACATGCTCAGCTAGTGTTTTTATTTTAGTAGAGATGGGGTTTCCCTCTTACTCAGGCGGATCTCAAACTCCTGAGTTCAGGCAATTCATCCACCTTGGCCTTCAAGAGTGCTAGGATTACAGGGGCAAGCCACTGTGCCAAGCTGAAATTTGTAATTTGAAAGGTATAGTTTCTCAGGTAAGGCTAGAGAGAGACAGAATTTACCTTTTCAAAGTACAAAGAAATAATGGAGGTTTTTTTAGAAGTCCAGGGTAACTAAAAATCTAATTTCTCCTTTTGAGTAAATGTTTCTTTTAGCTCAAATAAGAAGGCAGACAGCAACAAAACAAAATTACTATTAACCAAAACTTTAAGCCAAAGTTATAGTTAACAAGTGACTCAAGACTGAACTAATAAGCCCTCTGCTGGCTTTAACCAAAGTAGCCCTTGCAAGATTAGGACCACTTCCACAGGACAGCCAAAGAAAGAAAGCTCAGCTAGCTGCAAATGGGGTATAATCCACATTTTGCTCAGCCATATTCTTGGGTTCCCAGCATTTTTTGTGGCTGCATGAACATGAAGTTTGGATAACCTCTGTGCCTTTGATAGGTGGAAAATCTAAACAAAGAACAATCAGTAAGACAAAACAGGAAAACAAAGTTGTTCATGGCAGAAAGGATAATTAAATAATGTCAGGAGTCATATAAATAGTTTATAAGTCTTCAAAGTTTTTGTGACTCAAAACCAATAAGACTTTTTATTGCTTAGCTCCAATAAATGTAAGAGTTTTGGTCCATATAGGGTGTATGCAGTCCCTCTTAAGATCTAAAATTTCTCAAAAAGATAGCCTAAGACAGCAAAGATGTTCATAACAAAGCAATGAAAGTTGAGACAATTAAGACAAACATTCTTGAGAGCTGGCATGTTTGGCAGACATTTTGGACCGCCTGGCCACCTGGCATAAGTTGTTGAGCCAACAACAATTTATGCCTTCTAGGGTGACAAAGAGCAGAGAATACATTTACTAGTTATATAGTCAAGCTTTTCACATCATAAAAACAACACAAAAGGAGATTTTCCTCTTTATGACAAGCCTCATGAAAGATAAAAAAGGAGAATAAAGACCCACCCTAAAGAGAAATGACCAATAAGTCCCTAAAACAAGTCCACAAGAGTCACAAACTCAAAAAACTAATTTTTGCATATATTTTTTCTCCTGTTATTTTAAATTTGGAAAAGTGTGGTGACTCTAACCGTCCATTCAAGCAGATTCCATAGGTCTTCCAGGGATTCCAGGATTCTCAGGGTAAGAATTTCTAAACCTTTTACTGTCCTCATCAGATCCTAGGTTTTCTCCAGTATAGCTTCCGAAGGAGCAGAGCAGTTTTAGTATCCTGCCATCTACATCAAACTGTAGGAGCAAAGAAAATCTTCTCCCCCTTCTGAAAGTCCTAGACTCTGCTACACACACTGACAATAGACTAACAGGAGAAAAGGCATACAAGTCTGTTTCCATGCACATGAACACAGTAATCCTACAAATATGAAAGTCAAAGAAGGGCCAGATAGTTGGGGCTTAAAAACCCTCTTCAGAGGAGGAAAATGGGGGAGGTAGAAAATGTTGAGCAGTAGAGAATGATTTTTACGGGGAATTAAGTGAACACAAAGAGCAGAAAATAGTTTATAAATGATTCTCTTTGGAAGTTAAATGGAACCAACAAGTTACGGAAAGGTAAGGATCAGAACTGCACCAACAACAAAGATCTCATTATGCAGTAAAACTCTTCCAGGTAATCTCTCAGAGCTCCCCTTAGGGCAACAGAAGATCTGTTTGGGCATGGTAGTGACAACTTTTAGTTTCTTCCCTTCTCTGGTGGTTAGTCTTTCCTGGTTATATGAAGAAACTTGTAGGGAGAAAGTCTTAAGGGAACTTCCAGAGAAAGTCTCCATCAGAAAAGGGCACTTCCAGAGAAAGCCTCTCTCTGTGTTCGGGGGAGGGAAACAACAGAAGGTTAGAAAGTCTTTTGGTTCAAGGCAGCTTCTAAAGCCTTCACACTTCCTTTAATTCAAAGTGACCAGCAAACCAAAGGACCATACTTCAAGGTATCATTCCTTAAGCCCCAATGAGAAGTATGATAAAAATGAATGTGTTGATTGAACTCTGTAGTTTGTCTAAGAAGTTGCCTTAATGACTTACCATTTTCTCTTTGTATAATGTTTTATGATATAAAAGAACAAATTTCTCTTTTTTTTTTTTTTTTTTTTGAGACAGAGTCCATTCTGCCACCTTGGGAAGAGTGCCATGGCATCATAGCTCATGGCAATCTCAAACTCTTGGGCTCAAGCAATCCTCCTGCCTCAGCCTCCTGAGTAGCTAGAACTATAGGCACCTGCCACACACCCAGCTAATTTTTTTCTGTTTTTAATAGCGATACCTCACTCTTGCTCAGGCTCAGGCTGGTCTTGCACTCCTGAGCTCAAGCAATTCTGCCTTGGCCTCCCAGAGTGCTAGGATTACAGATATAAGCCACTGTGCCCAACAACTGTCTCTTTTGATCTTTATATCAATTTTATAAGGTAAGGATATCAGGGGGGGTTGTTTTTTTGTTTGTTTAATATAGAGTCTTACTCCATTGCCCAGGCTAGAGTGCTGTGGAGTCAGCCTAGTTCATAGCATCCTCAAACTCCTGAGTTCAAGTAATCCTCTTGGCTCAGCCTCTTGAGTAGCTGGGACTACAGGTGTCCAACACAATGCCTGGCCAGGTTTTCCTGTTTTTAGTAGAGATGGGGTCTCACTCTTGCTCAGGCTGAGTAAGAGCCCAAATGATCCTCCCACTGCAGATTCCCAAGTGCTAGGACTACAGGTGTGAGCCACCACATCCCACCAAGATCAGGTATTATTAACTCATTATATGAAAAAACAAAGACTCTGAGGCTGCGCACTTATTTGTCATTCTGCAATATCCAAGGTGGCAGGCCAGAGCTACAGTGGCCAGTAAGACAGCAAGGCCCCTGCTCTCATGGAATGTGGAGACACTGTTTAGGAAATAAATTGGGTAATTGACAAGAAGCAACTTTAGGAGGGATATGGGACAGGAGTACTATCTAGGGTGCTCGGGAATGTTGCCCCTGAGTAGGTGGCATTTAAACTCTCACAGCTAAGCAGGAGCTGGTCATGGTGAAGAATTAAAGAGGAGGGTGAGCAAAAGCCTCCAAGTGGGAAGGAACTAGCTGAGTTAAAGAAGAATAGATCCAGTAGCTTAGTGAGCCTGGCAAAAAGTGGGGAAGACGAGGCTGGGGCAGTAGGCAGACCAGGAAACATAGGGTATTTGAGATTGGGGTCAGCAAACTGACACCCACAAGCAGATCTCACACACAGGCAGAATCTGTATATACAGCTGCAAGATAAGAGCACTTTTTTAAGTGTCCAAAAAAGTGGAAAAAGAAAACAAGAGTATTATTTGACACATGATAATTATATAATACAAGTTCCAGTATCTATAAATAAAGTTTTATTGGCACATAGCCTTGTTCATTGGTTTACATATTGCCTATAGCTGCTTCCAAGATACAAGAGCAAAGTGGAGATGTATAAATATTTTGAATACTTACCATTTGGCTGTTTATAGAAAACATTTGTCAACCTCATTGCATACAATGATGAACCATTTGGATTTTATTCCAAGTCTACAGAGTCTGGCACAAAAACTACAGGGTATCCCAAAAGTCACCCTACATAGGGAAAATGAGAAATTTAGGTAAGTGTACCTTCATTTAGAAAACATTCTCTCCATGTTGGTCTCTTTCTACAGACACGTATACACATAAAGTCCTCTCTATCACTTGGAGAACACATCCCAAGATTATCTATTGTTATTTGAGCTTGTTAATTTGCCTATGTATAGAGACTTTGGTGATATTCTATATTTTACCTGGTATAACAATGAGTAGATTATTGATATCCAGTGACTGGCAAAGTCATAGCCAACATTTACTGAGCACTTGTAGTTTTCAGGCACTTTTCTAAGTACTTTATGTAAACATCTTTCATCTTCTGAACAATCTTATTTAGCATTAGATACCATTACCCCAATTTATAAAAAGGAATTGAGTCTTAGATTCAATAATTTGCACACAGTCATACAAGCAAGCAAGTGTTAAAGCTGAGATCTCTACACGTCAGCCTGGCTCCAGAGTCTGGAAGAATAGTTTAAAAATTTTTTTAGAGAAGTTTTCATGAAAACATTGCAGGAGACTAAGGCATTTGGGGGATGCTTAGGTTCTACAGAACACGGTTTGGTAACCAGAACTTTTGTCTAGTGTTCCATTTACACATGAAGACACTAGGGGTGGTCACTTAGGCTGGACCAGCTCCAGGAGCTGGAGCCTGAAGCTGCCCCTTGGTGTTCTGTGGTCTATTCCCCCAAACCAGTTTCCTTCTGAGATCACATCTTACGTGGCGTGTTTGCAGAATGATCTATTTGGTGAAATTAGATAACCCATGAAAGCCCAGGTTTACAATGGTAGGATTTCTAAACAGAAGCCTTAAAAACGAAAGTTTAATGGTCCTTCACCTCTTCCCAAGATGCCTGGCCTAGTGTGGTTCCTGTGGGACGAGATGCAGTCCAGCTACCTGAGGTCTGTGGATTTATGAGGATCATCTTTTGTTTTGTTTTGGGTTTTTTTTTTAGAGACTCACTTTATCACCCTCGGTAGAGTGCCGTGGCGTCACACAGCTCACAGCAACCTCCAGCTCCTGGGCTTAGGCGATTCTTTTGCCTCAACCTCCCGAGTAGCTGGGACTACAGGTGTCCGTCACAGCACCCGGCTATTTTTCTGTTTTGCAAGTCGGCAGAGGCTGGGTTTGAACCCGCCACCCTCGGTATATGCAGCCAGTGCCCTACTCGCTGAGCCACAGGTGCCGCCCATGCAGGATCATTTTTTGTGCCATGGTGCTGGGTGCTCTGGGCACTACATTTAATTCAAATCTCCTAGTCGCCTTAGGATATAATTATTCTCCCCATTTTATAGATAAAGGAATTAACTCCAGGAGACAAGTATGTGCTTAAGGCCACACAGCTGCTAGTGACAGGGCTCAGTGATAGGCCCTGGTCTGTCTGCCTCCCACATCCATGTTTGTCCCACTAAGCTCTGCTGCTCCTTGGAAACTTTTCACCAAATCAATAATAACTAATTGCAAAGGCTGCTGTGCTGGCATAGAAACTCCATGGTCACTTTGTGTTTTACCAGAGACTCCTGACACTGGGTGTGAATTAGCAGGGGCACCTGCTGGGAGATGCCTCTTACCCCAGCCTTGGGGAAGGCTGCAATTCTTTACAAGAGCCATTAAAGGTCAAGAAGAAAGTGTAGGCCCCTCTTGTAATTGCAACAAAAAAAACCCAGTGGCATCTACACATGAGGAAATCCCCTATGTTTTCTGGCCCTTCATACAGTCAATCTTTAGCCTTTATAATAAATATCTTCTTTTTCAGGTTTTTCCCCACTGTTCTCTCAGGTTGACCAGGGTGATGAAAAATAGGGTGTTTGTTTATTTCTCTAAAAATCTATCCCCTGCCCCCACATCATCCCATCAAATGTTACTGTTACTCCCTATTAGCATTGAAATATAACATGAGGATTTTATAAAACGAGGATCAAAATGACAAGTCAGCCCGCGGTTCTGAGACCTCCCACATATAAGGTGGTCAGCACTGTAAACACTTTCCATTAGAAAACAGGTAAAAGGTCTCTCTCTGACCCCTACACTCAAACCTCATTTTTTCTCTCCATCCACTGATCAGCCAGTCTGTTGCTCTTCCCTGTCAAATGCCTTGTGGGCTGCAGGCTAAAGTGGGAGTGTGAGGTAGGAGGGACTGTGTGAACCCCAAGTGCTTGTCAGCCACATGCCCCCCCCCACCCTTGCAGCATTTCTCCCACGGGTAGTTTTTGATCTCTGAGTCCAGTGGGCTATCATGACATTTGTCAAGGTTTTCAATCAGTTGAATAGCACACCCATGGGTGAATAAGACACCCTCACTATTGCCCTGAGTGCAACTTAAACTCTTCTTTAATGCTCTGGAAAAATTATAAATTAAACATCTCTTTGGACTTCAGAGCAAGAAGAGCAGCGTTTACATCTCAGATGGAGAAACCACTCATTCTTTAATGCACTCACTCAATGACAACCTATTCTGGACTCTGTCCTGGGTCAGAATCCCTGGGAAACCAAGGCTGAGACAGAAGTGTGCGTGCAAAAGTTCGTAGGTGAGTGTTCCCAGTGACAAGAAGGAAGAACAATGGGGTGGAAAAGAAGGAACGGGACTGAGATGCAGCCACAGCAAAGCTCTCAGCTGATCCCAGTCCTCGAGGGAGCCCTGGAGCATTTTCCTTCATAGTTGCTTTATCTTGAGGCAAGAGGACAGGGCCTTTAGACACCTCATGGGTGCCCCATGGAGGAGGGGTAACCTTGGGTGATCTGGTCCTTTCCCACTAAGGCAGTCCTGACATAGGAAGACAGCTGACATTTCCTATCCTTCCAAATGCTGGAAAATGTAAGGCTTTGGTGCTGAAGAGGGAATCAGGTGGGATACCAGAAAATACACCCTAAGTGCCAGTGAAAGACCAACATTTAATTAATTTCCCCTGCTAACCTGAAACCTCCTCTTTGAATCAGATTATCACAACAAACAATTGTGGACATACCAGGTTCTCTTTCAAGTTATCCTACAACTGATTCAATTTAATAAGTAATTATTAAAAACTATACTGTGGGAAATAACCCATAAGCCCGTCTTTAGGTGAATGGATAAATAAACTGTAGCCTTTTCCTGTAATGAGATACTCCTCAGCAATAAAAAGCAGTGAACTCTTGACACACACTACATCATGGATGTAATTATGAATAATTATGCTGAGTGAAAGAAGGCAAACAAAAAATATGCATACGTGAGTATGATTCCACTCACATAAAAATGAAAACTAATCTATAGTGATAGAAAGCAGATACTGCTGGAGAGGGGAGGTAAGGAGTGACAGAGAGGATTACAGCAGGCAGGTGATAATTTGGCAGGTGATGGATATTGTCTTAGTATGTACATTCAGGCTTCTGTAACAAAACGCCTTAGACGGTGTCACTTATAAACAAAATAAATTATTGCTTCCAGTGCTGGACTCTGGGAAGTCCAAGATCCAGACACCAGCAGATCTGACGTCTGATGAGGACCCGTTCCTCAGAGATGGCTTCTTCTCACTATGTCCTCACATGGTGGAAGGGCAAGGACTAACAAGCTCTCTCAGGCTATTTTCATAAGGGCACTAATACTATTCATGAGGATAGAACCCTCATGGCCTAACATCTCTCGGAGACCTTACCTCTTAATACCATTGCATAGAGGATTAAGCTTCAACACATTAATTTTGGGAAGACATGAATATTCAGATCATAGCATATATGGTCACTATCTTCATTGTGATGATGAATGATTTCATGGGTATATGCACATGTCAAAATTCAACACAGTAAGCATGTTATTTACTTATTATTATTTATTATTTTTTTAGAGACAGAATCTCACTGTGCACCCTAGGTAGAGTATTATGGCATCATAACTCACAGCAACCTCAAACTCTTGGATTTATGCAATCCCCCTGCCTCAGCCTCCCAAGCAGCTGGGACTATAGGCACCTACCACAATGCCCAGCTAGTTTTTCCATTTTTGGTAGAAACAGGTTCTCACTTTTGCTCAGGCTGGTTTTAAACTCCTGAGTTCAGGCAATCCATCTGCTTTGGTCTCCCTGAGTGCTAGGATTATAGGCATGAGCCACCAAACTGGCCCATTTATTTTTTAGAGACAAGGACTCACTACGTTGGTCTTGAACTCTTGGCCTCAAGTGGTCCTTTCATCTCAGCCTCCCAAAATGCTGTGAGCCACCATACATGGCTAATAAAGATATTTAAAATTAATTATACAAAAAAAAGAAGATGAAAAATAAAATCAACTCTTTTACTACATAAAAGTCTGTGCCAGGCCTTGGAAATAGTAGAGAAATACGAAACAAACTCTAACTTCCAAAGAGCTCAGAATCTAGCAAGAGAAATAAATGGATAGCCAAATAAATATAACATAAGTCAGAATAAAAAGTAGGATAATAAAAGGAAGGAAACTATCATGAGAACAAAGAAAAGTAGGGAATGATTTTTCTGGGAGTGTAGAAGATAGTGACAGCTGACGTCTTTGTAGTGATTACTGTGAGCCAGACACCAAGTATATTAGCCACTTTAGTTTCACAACCCCCATGTGAATGGATGCTGTCATTATGCCCATTTCACAAGGGAGAAAACTAAGGCTTTGAATCCTGAGAGACTAGTTCTAGAGTCTATGTTTTTAATCCCTAGTTACTTCTCTCTGAGAAGTGCTACATTTGACCTGGACCTTGAAAGATGCATAGAGTCTCTGGGGTGGGGGAAGGCCATTTTAGATAGAGAACAATGTGAACTACAATTACAAAAATATACTGTATGCTTGAGAAATGACAAGTGATTTTTCTATGGGTATATTTTGGGGAGTAGTGGACAAGAAGCTTGGAAATATAGACTGGGGTCAAAGGTATGAATGCTCTTGAATTATTTGTTAAGGAGTTTGCACTATAATCTCCACTGAAAATTTCTGAGCTAAAGAATAACAAAATCAGATATGTGTTTTAGTGAGAGAATAGAAAAGAAAGCCACTTTATACTCACTTTCCCTGGGTGTTATTAAGGGATTGGGGACAAGGTGCAAAAATAAAGCATCGTTCCAAAGTAAGTACAAAATACTAGCAGGAAAATCAAATGCTTAAATATCCATGAAGGCTTAAACATGAAAATTAGAAGTCCTTAGAAGGAATCTCATGAGCAAAGAGGAAAAAAATTACATACAGGATGGCCATAAAGATTGTATGCAACTTAAAATGAATTGCACACGAACTTTATGGCCACCTTGTATTTTATATGTATACATATGTGTATGTACTATATAGAAGGTACATATATATATATATTTTTTTAAATCTCGGGTTATATTCTGAGTTTTACCACTGAATCACAATGTCACTTGAGGCAAACTTTTTTCTTTTTTTGCAGTTTTTGGCCAGAGCTGGGCTTGAACCTACCACCTCCGGTACATAGGGCCAGTGCCCTACTCCTTTGAGCCACAGGGACCACCCTGAGGCAAACTTTTTAATTCTTCATTTTTTAAAAGGATACAATGCAACTTACTCATTCTCTGCCTTATGATGCCTGCACAGCTAGTTAAACATACAGATGGCTCTCCCTCTAGAAAGAATTTGACTTAATCTACGTGGGTGGACCCTAGTAATCTATGTGTATTAGCTAATGGCCCAAGGCATTCACATCACCATACAATTTGAGAGGTATTTTATTATACACTGCTAAACTTTCTTTAAAAGTTATATTTTCTTTCCTCTTCTCTTGTCATCCTCTTTCTACCTGTTAAACTAGATAAAGCATTCCATAGATATTTCTTATGGGTAACATTTCCCCTACCCTATCCAAACTATCAACAAATTTATAGAATACATAGTATTAAAACTAATTTCAATTAGAACCCATAAGTAGTATTTTCTTTACAATATTCCAAACATTGCAGTCTGACCTCTGTTTTTTAAACATAAGCCTAATACTTTTTTGCTGTGTGTCCCTGGAAAAACACAATAAAGCCTATCTCAATTTGCCCAATAATGAAAATTAAACACCAACGTTATTCATTTGTATATGTTTCCCCCAAGAATCATTTCTTTTAAAACAAAAAGTTTGAAAGATGCATAGAATCTCCCAGCAGGAAAAAAAGGCCATTAACACAGAGAGCAGTGTGAACTACAATTATGAAAATGTACTATATGCTTGAGAAATGAATAGAAATCAATTTTCTATGGGTATATTATATAGGGAGTAGTGGACAAGAAGTTTGGAAATGTAGATTGGGGTCAAGGGTATGAATGATCTTTAATGATTTGCTAGGGAGTTTGGATTAGAATCTTCAGATTATACAGCAGTACATAGTAGATGGTGGATAGGTGGAGAGATGAAAGGATGGGTGGAAAGAAGGATAGATGGAAATTAGGTCAACATAAGGAGGTGGTCAAGGTAGGGATGTGGTCAACTATGGAGAGTCTAATGTACACAGATTTCAAAAATAAGCAAATATGTGAATGAGTGAATTCATCACCTGGTAACCATTAGAAATTGTTGCCAGAGTTAGAAATATAAATTATTCACAAGAATTGAGAAAAATTGTCTAATTATAATTATCTAGCAAACTGGAAAAGTAAAAATAAGGGTGACATCACTGCACAGGGACATTTTAGTTTGTCTCCTACCCTTCCTCTCCCCCAAAGCCTTGCAGCTAGTCAACTTACCAGTACTACCCACTTGTGGTAGAACAATTGTTGTCACCAACACATCACTCACACCTCTCCACAATCAAGATGACATATGTGGTCCCTGAAATGTTCCATTAGGAGGTGTTTGGGGGGCAGTTCTCTAATGGGGGGCTTCCAGGCATGAGGGGGTTGTTGCTCGTGAGGTCACAAAGCCACTGCCTCTCTCCCTTCAAAAGAAACGACTCAGCTCTATTTATTTCAGTATCTACAGGAAATCGACAGAGTACCACAGCACAGCATAAAATGTGGTGGAGAGTCCTCAATTTGCTGGCTTGGTTCCCCTTACAAGGTAAGGACTTTGAGCGAATGTGATTTTGTTGTTGCTCAGCTGACCCAACGTTTTGCCAAATCTAGCCATCAGTCAACTGTGTTCCCAGAGGACCCACTATAGAAGACAGTCCAGGTAACTTTTCTAATGCCTTTCAAGCAATGTTCTAATCACACATCTGAAGATTGTTGCTGCATTTACTCTCTTGTTCGGTTTCTAAAGAGTGTAGAATGGGTGGTACAGTGCATGTCTCTGTGGAATGCTATGTTATGACAAAATGTAACAAGCTTACCACCAGCTTCTGTCTTCTAAGGATATCCCAGTTGAAAGAGTATCAGTTTTGGATTCAAAAACTTCCTTGCTATATAAATCTTAGCTAAATAATTTAATTTCTCTGGAGCTGTTTCCACATCTTGAAACCAAGATGATAAAAATGTTTGATCTATTATACTCCCTAGATTGTTATAGGGATCAAATTTCAAATGTGAAAGTATGATGAAAATAGTAAAATAGTAAATATAGGTTTAATTCAAAGTTCAGAGATAATAATGAGATCAATGAAAATTCTGTACTTACTTTATTATTTATTTATTTAAGATAGAGCCTCAAGCTGTCACCCTGGATAGAGTGCTATGGCATCACAGCTCACAGCAACCTCCAATTTCCTGGGCTCAAGCGAGTCTCTTGCCTCCGCCTCCCAAGTAGCTGGGACCACAGGCGCCTGCCACAACTCCTGGCCATTATTTGGTTGCGGCCGTCATTGTTGTTTGGCGGCCCGGGCTGGATTCGAACCCGCCAGCTCAGGTGTACGTGGCTGGCGCCTTAGCCCGTTGAGCCACAGGCGCCGAGCCTGTGCTTACTTTAAAGAGTCAGTTATATTTTATATTTTACTATAATTTTCAAATTTTGGTTTTGATGCTTAGTTTTAATGTACATTATGAAAATTAAAGAAGGATGCAGTTGCCTTTTTAGTGCAAGTCAAATAGTTTCTACCCCACAGTGGGGGCGGGAGTGTGGGAAATGGCTGCTGGGGTCTTTGAGTCTCAGATTGCAACTTGTATCAGATTCTTGCAAAGGAAATCACTCATAAAACCCTTGCTTTGCTTTTGTGTGTTTGTTAGTTTCCAAATATCGAAGCTATATTTTTGGTTCATGAAATTCAACTATCCTTCCAATTCTGCATTCACTGTAGAAGGGTATCTGAAGGATACTATTTTTTAAATCTCGATTTCCCATTTGACACAGTGCTTCTATTCCCCATTTTATACACTTCAATTAGTGCTTTCTTTTTTGGTCCTTGTACTCTGAGGCACTTAACAAGGATCCAATTTTGGAAATGAATAATATTAGTTTCTTCAATAAGTGGCTTAAAGAATATCTAATACATACAGGAAGAGTACATTTAGACAGCTGAGATTACAAGGATTTCAATTGTTACAAAGTTTAAAGCCTTTAACTGACCTTAACTTGTTTAAGCTTCCAGTTATTGATTCCTAAAAGATCCCTTATAAAGATATATTTTTAAATATGTAGGAAAAATCATGTCAGAAGGTAAACCTAAGACTAGCCTTCTAACATATAAATTATTTAAATACTATTTATATAGAAGGAAAAAATATGGATTGTGCCAGGCACCATGCTGAGAACTTCATGTTAATTAATCTAACCCCAGCAAAAATACTGAGATTGGTGCTGGTTATCTCCAATTTACCAATGAGAGAACTGAGTTGGAAAGAAGTTAGGTAACCTGTCAAAGTTTTCACAGCTAGTAAACGGCAACAGAAATATCAGCCTGAGAAGCACAGGCTACCTACCTTGTAGACAACAGAAATGTCAAATCCACCAAATTTTAAACCCTCCATTTTGGTTATTTAGTGGAGGATAGGACACAGAAAACATCATGGGAAACAGCAAACTAAATATTTATTCTGATTTTCTTTTCAGCAGGAAAAACTCATGTGTTTGATGACATGTTGTCAAGATAGCTTATTTAAAGCAACACTAAAAAAAATTTTATTTTGACAAGTCTGACTTATTTTTACAACTGCAATTTTTTCTATTGATTCTATCTAAAAATAATAAAATTTATTTTTGTAATGATTTGAATTGAAACGCATTTTTGGTTAATACCTCATAGCCGTCAATTAAATAGGGGTCTAGTATGAGAATTAACTGAATGTCTTTGGTTTTAATTTAGCTCTATTATTTATCATTTAATATAATAATCAAAAGCAAAGTTATCATCCTATTAAAATACTTACTCTTGAATATATACATTTACTAATTTTTATCCATTAATGGATTATCCGTTAAGCCAACCAATATCTTAAATCTTATATGATGTCAAAATGAATGAATTGTAGACAACTTTTCCACAAGGAGTTTGTAATCTAACCACAGGAGCACATTTGTAATCAAATAATTATTAAATAGCTGTAATAGAAGCATAGTGCAAGTCTTTGAAAATTTGGAGGAAGGCAACATGAGTCATAGAGAGGAGGAGGAATGCTGAGGCCTGGTTAGGGAGTTTTGGCAAAAGCGGTGTAATCTGAGTTGAGAGTAATTGAATCTTGAGTGGAGTCCTAAAAGAAAGAAGGCAGGCATTCTAGGTCAAGAAAACAGCATGGACAAAGGCAAAGTATCTCCCGGCGCCTGGAACTTTCTGGGAACAGCAAGTGACCATGTGCACAGACTATCTGGAAGGCACAGCAACAGATGACACTGGGGGAGAACAGAGGAGCCAAGCCATCTGGAATTTGGCCTGATTCTTACAGCCAATGGGAACAACAGCAAATATTTTAATGAAGGAAGAGACATAATCACATTCATTTCTGTAAAACGTAATTCCAGAAGCACATGAAGATGAATTAGGTGTGAGAAACACTAGAAGGAAACTATTGTAATGGTCTGGGAAAGAAATGATGGCAGCCTCAACCAAGGCAGCAGGAGTAAAGAAAAAAGAGGAGTAAATTCATTCAAGAGACGTTTTAAGGAGAGGAAAGTCTAGGGCACCCCTCGAATGTCCAGTATGCAGTGGCTGGTGATGACATTAGTTACTATAAGGAAACTCTGAAACAGAGCAGGTGGTATGTCTGGGTTAGATTTGGGGAGCGCATAGGGGCAGGAGACACACTGAGTTCCCACAGCACGTGTGGAGTTTGGGGTCCCTGCAGGACAGACTTGCTCTGCTTTGGTTCTGCATTTATTGCACACAAAAATCAGGCCGTTAGGCAAGAAAAGGGGAGAATATTTTATTCTTTTCAGTCTACCATGATAAACCTCAGTACAGGTAAAGATTTTACTTCCGAAAATCTTAGGGAAAAGCGGAGAACCTGAACTACATTGGTTTTATTTGTGTGTACTTTGGTGGGAGCCTGCTGCTTGCACTTTTATTTGAGAGTCAGTCACAGGGGCTTTGGTGTGAAGCTGTCCACTGATAGTACAATTAGTTTATGGGATTGGGAGTAGCGATGACGTTGAAGGTCATAGGCTCCACTGCCATATACAAACCAGTCACCACCCGTAGCCCCAAGCTCAGCTAGCATTCTCACAACACACAGCCATGCTTGGATGAATGAATTCAGTCATGGAGATAATGACCAGGTCCAGAAGTCAGTAATCCACTGGGTAAACATGACCTACCAGGAGGAAGTGGTGACCGCTCACACCACAGCCATTCATTGTCACGTTGCTATGCTCAGCATGTGTGGAGCCATGCAAGCCTAATTTGCAGATACTAACTCTGAAGCCCAGACAGAGAGAACTAGGAAGTAGGCATATAGCACACAGGGTGTAATGAGAAAGGGTAAAAGTGAGTGAGGATATGCACGTCTTTAAAGCCTACAGCAGAGGAAGTGGTGAGCCCACCCCATCCCCTGACGACAAAGGTGAAAGTCTGACTCCACACTTGGGTGAAAGAAAATTCAAAAGACAAGTTCCAATTTAGTTTCAAATGGCAATGAGATACTCATGAAGAACTTTTCCAGAGAAACTGACTATCAAAACTTAGCTTACAGCATCTTCCTTCCCCCTTTTAATAAGACCTAGACACTGAAAAGTGTTTTTAAGCACTACAATTGAAACAAAGCTGGGTGGGTTTGTGGCTTCTCACGGGGTCTATTCTTCCCTTGTACAATGATTTCCTGTTGCTAAGTCAAACACGGGGTCTACATGATAATACTGCAAAATAAGTAGGCCTATAAAGCCAAAGGCAAGGCTTGCAGCAAAGAGTAGAGGCAACAACTAATATTTTATGCCTCAAACATAGCCCTTTGTATGTGAAAATCAAGCATATATAATGTGGTCAGTCTGGTCTACAGCCTGATACTGAATTCTCAACAGTAAGAGCAAACATTAATCTTAGGAAACACACAATGCTTTAGTGCATGATAACAAGTCATACTACCTTTCATCAGCAATTTTAAGATGCTGTGAGAATTAAATGATTCTATTTAATTCACAAGCACACATCCTAAGAAAGAGACAAATGATGTATACAACTTTAAAATGGGAGACATTTATTACTAAACAGACTGCAGATAAATCTCTCCACTCCCATCTTACTAAATACAGGCTTTCTGTTTAGACAATCATTTTACCAAACACAAGCACATTGGCAAAACTTCTAGGTGTCAACTTGGAACTCCAAAAGGTGAAATTGGGGCATGCTTTTTAACACCAGTCTTTATTCCATTGTTGAGTGAGCGTGTAACTTTTTCCAGTAACCTCCCTCCTGTTTCTCAGAATTTTTATTAACAACAGGAGAACAAGGATATCTCTCCATTGCCTGCATTATAGGGCCATCATGAGAACTGGCACTAAACCCTTACTTTTTATGGTCACACTGTAATAGCTTCTGTAAGAAACTATGAATTTTAGAAAAAATATAAAATCTTTATTGCCCCCTAGAAACTTAATTATTTATAGAAAATAAGTGCATAAGAACTGGAAAGTAAAGCAAGAATCATTATAATGAAATAGAAGTTAGACAGAATCAGATCTTCTAGATTCAGATCTTGGCACAGGAGCTGCTGTGCTTTGATTTCCTCACCTTTAAAATGGGAATAATGATATCTTCTGTACAGAGTTACTGGTTTGGGGGTGAGCGACTGGGTTTAAGACACAGTATTTGCTGGTGGTAAGATCGAAGAGAGGAACGTGTTTAGGGGGAGAAAAGCAGTTTTCTTGGTACTCATCAGGGTGAAATGCCTTTTAGGCACCTAAGGAGAGTCATCAGCAAAGTCAGGAAGCCAGATTAGAGGACCTGTGTGGTGACACAGAAGCAGGCAGGATCTGACTGCAGATTGATTAGGAGAACCCGGGAATTCAGGACTGGAGACTGAGAAGCAGAAACAGCCAGTGAGCTGGGCGAATGAAGAGAGAGACTAATGTGTAGGCAACCAAGTGAGGACCCTGCTGTAAGGGCAGGGAGTGATCAGTGATGGTTAAGCACACAGTGGGTTGCCTGGGAGAAGGGCTGAGAATGGACCACTGGTTTGAGCAACGTGAAGGTCTCTGTTCCCCTTCACAAAGAGCAGCTTCAGTGAAGCAGTAGGATTGAAAACCTGTTCAGGAAAGGAAGAATATAACGAGCAAGCATGGATAACTCTTTAGAGGAATTTTTCAATAGAAGAGAGGGAAGTGGGGTAGTAGCTGGAAGGGAATATGATACCAATGTTTTTGGATTTTTCCTGCTTTTTAATATGGAAGAAGTAACACTATATTTGTGTGCTGATAAGAGCAACCCAGTTAAAGAGAGGGGGAAATGATGGTGCAGAGAAGAGGTGGGGCAATGCAGGGAGGAATCCCCTGGGTAAACGAAATGGGGCGGAATGTGCAGCCTGGGGGGAGCAATGTGGCCAGACTATCCAGAGTGAAGTCAGGAAGGCAGAGTCTGCACCATCTGCAAAAGCAAGTAGACTTTATTCAGGGACAGGAGCAGACAGAGGTCCTTTTTTTCAAGACCACATTTTTTAGAGCAACATTGATGCACACGCATGCTAATAAGTAATATTTCAATAGCAAACGATTTATGTGACAAAAAGAAGGAAGTAGTGCACAGGAATTTTATACTTTTATTATTCCACAGAGTTCTAACATCTCTCTCTCCTTTCTCTCCATCAAATAATGATAGTGTGCTGTGAACTGAGTGCTATGATTAATTCTACCCTTGGCACCGAAGTTCCAAAATAAAAAGAATTCATTATCACCAACCAATCCTCAAAATCACGAATTCTTCTGAGCTGTTCCAATTACAGGAAGTTTACCGTGGCTGTAAAACTGCATCTTTGTTTAACGTGTGCTGGGACCTTAGGAAGTTTAACACTGAATTGTCCTGTAACATGTGGCAAAGGAGGTCCCTAGTGAATAGCTGCACAGCTACAAGACTTTGTCTTTGGACATTGAGCCTTTCAATTTTTTTTTTAAGCAAGAATCAGCTCAGCTCTTCACAATTATTGGGCACTGTTTACCAGGTAATAGTGGTACATGACACTCACCACGCACTGAGAGCCTATTCTAAGTTCTTCAGGTTATTTAATCATCTTAACAACTCTACTCCTGTGCTATGAGGAATATTGTTTTTCCTGTTTTGTGGTGGGAAACCTGAGACACACAGCTTGCCCAAGGTCATGGAGAAGACAGGATTCCAACCAGCAATTTGGCTTGAGTGAGTGGGTTAATCATCCTGTCATAGGCCACCAGGGTTAGAAATAGGAGAATGAGTATAATACAGATCTTCTCTGCAAACATTCAGATGGTACAAAGCCTTAGGGACTAATGACAGATAAGAGAATCAAGAACCAAAATGTTCTCAGAAAGCTGAACCTTCAGTCCAAACCAACTGAATATGATTGACCTAGTAAGAATGGGAAACCTGAACTTTGGTTCCAAAATGAAATGCATCAACACAGGAAAAGGGAAAAGTGATGGGCCCACAAGTTCTCTGAAAAAGATCTGGGTGTTTCTGGTGACTACCTGCCCAACACAAGCCTCATGAGATGCTATAACTCAAGAGTGAAAGCTGGTCTTAATGGAAAAGGGTGTAAGGCTAATGAATGGCCCCAATGCTCTAGCCAACTTTGATGACACCTGAGTCCCCTGCCACAGTAAAACAGTCATATTTTAGAGGGAAATTGACAAGCTACAGTCTGTATAGATGTGACAAGTAGAAAGGGATGGGGAATATTGGAAGGGACAAAGAAACTAAAGGCATATCTTCTTTAATATTTGAGCATGCTACGGAAGAGACATTTATCTTCAGAGGACAGAAAGAACTAAGATCAAAACATAAAAGTAATGAAAAGACTTGGGGCTCCTCCTTGGCACCACCACCTATCCCACCCTGACCCGTGTCCTATCTTCAAGGCTACATGACTTCACAATCAGGGTCTCTAATTACTCATTTTCCCTGACTGATAGAATACTCCATTCAGCTAAGAGTTGGATACAGTGGAAAGGTACAATGTCTTTCTCTGAAATCTTTTAAAATAAGAATGAAATTCTTCTCTTCCATGGTTCTTATAGAACCAGACTATTAGTCACACATATCTGAGGAGCATCCAGGGGCTCTGGAATTTTAATTATTCATTGCACTGCAACTGTGTTCTTTTAGAATGGAATGATCTGAGCAATTGGGCTCGGGCTCAGAAAAATTGATGTGTAGGTCCCACCAGGAATTCTGATTTAACTAGTAATGGGTGTTAACCTGGACTTTAGAGTTTTTAAGAGCTCCCCAGGTGATTCTAATGTACTGTCGGGGTTGAGGACCACTGGGTTCCATGACCTGCCTAATATGATGGCATAAGTAGGGATTAAATGGCTTCCCAAATCTTTATAATCAACAAAAGTCCCTCAGAAGAAATTCTATTATCATTCTCTATTACTATTATTCTTATTACTCAATTATGGGCTAATTCTATTGATAAGAATACATCCAAATAGCCAAACCTAAGCAGAATTCCAGGCTCACACCACAGTGCTTTTTTGAAAACACAAATCTCTTTTTATTGGCACCTTGTTCATTATAGTGTTGGCAGATGATATAGCTATTTTTCCACTAGAACTTAAGCATATTGTTTTCTACAAAAGACAATATAATAATTTTGGGTTATTACTGTTAGAGGTTAGATTGAAATTAATGACCTAGAAATGAAACAAATAAAAAATTCGGGACCAATTAATTCCCAGAGCTCTCCAGCTCTCCAAAGCACTTTTCCTAATCCTTGAAATTTATCACAAGGAAATAAACTCCTTTCTGGTTTCCTTTTTGGTTTGGGGGGTTTTTTTCGGTTTAAGATGACGCAGTAAAATGTGTCTTATTTGCTAATTCATAATTTATAAGCCCATGGTATTCTTCTGTTTATAGAAGTGTTTTATACCTTCCTTGATAAGAATTATCTTTTTCTTGGGAAAAAAAATTTTTTTTAATTTAAAATGTGAAGAAATGATTAACGGCAATAAGTGTGCTAAGTTAGCAGTAATGCCAACTTATTTTTCCATTAATTTCTTTTGGGGAGGGAGATAAATTTGCAGCTGCTTAAAACCAACTGTTTACCATTCTCTTGGTGTTGTGGTTCAGGGAAATTAGACTATCTTGTTTGCCTAGAGAAAGTGCTGATGTGGAATATTGAGTTGGAAGAGATCTTAGAACATCTTTCCTCTAGAGTAAAAGTCTGGACAGCTACTCCCCTGAAGGGCAGCTCCACAATTCACCAGAGTATCACAAATTATAACATTGTTTCTTAAAATCCTAGATACACAACTTGAACTTTAAGGCACAAGGTGTCCATCTTATAAACCAGGGCCAGACAGGCTGTTTTCTGAGTCTCACAGCTTAGATAGGCCGATACAGGTATAGGCATGGCCTTTGAAGTCCACAGCCCTAGGTGCAGAGCCCAGCTCCATGACCTTTGTGACCTTGAGCCTCTATTCCTCTGACAATAAGGCCTGATAATTCTTCCTTTATAGCATTAGTTTGAAAATCAAATTAAATACAGGTAATATGACCTAGCATAGTTCCTAGAATCTGACAGAGTGAGCAGCCCATTACCTGCTGGGCAATTATTCAACTTTCCCTTTCTTCCTGTCAAAACCCTCCCCCCTTCTTCCAAACAAGTTCCCACATCCCCTTTCTTTCTTCATGAGGCATCTTTTTTTTTTTTTTCTTTTTAGAGACAGAGTCTTACTTTGTCACCCTCAGTAGAGTGAGGAGGTTGCTGTGGCGTCATAGCTCACAGCAACCTCCAGCTCTTGGGCTTAGGCGATTCTCTTGCCTCAGCCTCCCAAAGAGCTGGAACCACAGGCACCCACCACAACGCCAGGGTATTTTTTGTTGCAGTTTGGCCGGGGCCGGGTTTGAACCCACCACCTTCAGTATACGGGGCCAGCACCCTACTCACTGAGCCGTGGGCACCTCCAGTTCCTGAGGCGTCTTTACTGCTCCTACACATGGGGTTACCTTTCTCCTCACATTTTTGGTATTTGTTTATGTTTTGATTTCTAGATGAAATGTATAATAAATGATTGAATGAATGAACAAAGCTGTGTTGAGACTAAATCTCTGCCACGTTGCAGGTGTGGCTTCCCATCTGACTGTCCTCAATTCTCTTCCTCCCCAGAGGCCTTTCTGACTAACCACAAGGAAATCATCACCGTGGAAGAAGGCCATATTCTCACTCTGAAGTGTGTCACTTCTCTGACCAACGCTGCCTCCCTCCAGTGGCTGACTCCTTCCGGGTTCACCATTTTTTTAAATGAGCATCCTGGTAAGTGAAAGAAAGAAAAAAAAAAGTTGCCACCAGACCTCAACCCGAGGGATATTCCATCATGCCTCCTGCATGAGTCACCCAAAGGGTAGGCTTAGCCTACTTTCTGTTACATGCGAATCACACCTCTGAAGCCTTTTATTTCACACAAGCCTGTTTTTTGGGGGGGCAGGAAGTCTGAAATGGAAACCCCACCAGAATGGCTGTTAAAGGGGACTCAAATTACAAAGCACATTTCCAGTCCCCACCCCCTCATCACTTTTTCATTCTCAGCAACCATGACACGACCACAGCAAAATGACAGGCAGCCGCCTGATTTGGAGCTCTTTGGCCTCATGTGGCCAAGACCTTCACCTCACATCTGGAGCCAGCTGCTGCTTTTTTTGTCTGAACAATTCAAAGTCATGTTACAAAGCTCCCTTCCAGATATCTTTTCTTCTCCCTTGGTCTTAACATAAAATTGAGTTTTTTAAGCAACAGAAATTGACAGGTTATATCACCTTGGAAGTGAGGGAAGCTATTTCTCTCTTCACAAACACACATGCACTGAACACAGGATGGCTGAGATGGAAAACGACTCCTAAGTCTGTCTGGTTCGTCTCTTTGGCTTTGGGCTCAATTTTAGTAACCCCTCCTTTCACAATTTTATAATTACCTTTAATACTCCTAACTGCCAAGTACTTGGGAAACTCTCTAAAATAGCAAATTTTATTCTTATTTACAAACCTCCAAAAAAAATTGACATGCTTTGAAAATACTATTAAATACTGGTATGTTATATATAAAATAACCAATTATATTATTTCAGATTAAATCAGCTATAGTATTAGATTCTGATAGAATGAGTAGATACCAACTGTTAAAAGTTCTGAGAGAAAATACTTTCAGTAGAGATAATTCTGTGCTTTTTTGGCTCAGCTCCTATAGCTCAAGTGGCTAGGGTGCCAGCCACATACACTAGAGGTGGCAGGTTCAAATCCAGCCAGGGCCTGCCAAACAGCAATGACAACCAAAAAAATGGCCGGGCGTTGTGGTGGGCACCTGTAGTCCTAGCTACTTGGGAGACTGAGGCAAGAGAATCGCTTCAGCCCAGGAGCTGGAGGTTGCTGTGAGCTGTGAAGCCACAGCACTCTACCCAGGGTGACAGCCCGAGGCTCTGTCTCAAAAAAAAAAAATGCTTTTTGTTGTTGTGTTTTGTTTTTGGTGAACTTAGAGAAGATGGACATTCTTGGATTTCTACACTGGGCTTTCAACCTGAAGTGATCTTGCCTTCCAGGGAACACTGGACAATGTCTGGAGATAGTTTGAGAGGGGGATGCTGCTTCTGGCATCTAGGGGGTGGAGGGCGGAGATACCACTAACCTCCTACAATGCAGAAGACAGCCCCCCATGACAAAGAATTATTGACTCAAATGTTAATAGAGCAGAGTTTGAGACCCCTAAATTCTAGTTCATATAATACCAGAGCCACCAGACACACAACCATTGTTCCAGATGAGGAAGACCTTCCTTGGTCAGCCATTTAAGATTTAACTACCTTCAGCTTATTCGTATTATAAATCTTAACAGTAAAAAACCAAACCAAATAAACAAAAACACTGATTTCATAAGGCTCTGATTTGCTAAGTGAACTTTGATGGCAAATGGAAATGCCAGGTCAACACACCATCAAGAAGAGCATTTGCTATTGCATGGAACTTTCTGGAACTTTCCAGAGCTTGCTTTTTTGCCACTGGCTAAACACCTGAAAGAAATAAATCATAATCTATGGGAAATTTGAAATAGTAATAATCCTTATAAAATTAAAAATAAAAATTCCCCAGCTGGTACATTTATCTCCCATTTTTCCTATTCATTATAACCAGATGACCTCAAGTGAACCAGATTTCAGAGGTAAGTCATAGTGAGGCATCTTTCAGTACAAAAAAAATTTATCTAAAAACTTCAGGTAACCTGAACCCTTTGCCAGCAAGGCATTCTTAATTTCCTACGAACACAAATAAAACAACTTGCTAATTTCACAGATCCTACTATCAAAATATTTCACTTTCTAAACTAACTGTGAGAGTCCTCAACTGGGAACACTAGAATTTGGAAGGCAGCTCACAGGCACGACATTTCTTTCCTTTAAAGTGTGAAAATCAAAAGCTATTCCTGTGAATGATCAATCTGGATGCATCTGATACTTTTCCTCCTGATAGCTCTATTTCCTTCTCATACAGCTTTTAAAAATTCCAAATACCAGCTTCTCCATCACTCAGCCAATCAGCTCTCCATCACTGTGCCTAACGTCACCTTGCAGGATGAAGGCGTATACAAGTGTCTACATTACAGCAGCTCCGTGAGCACAAAGGAAGTGAAAGTGATTGTGCTAGGTAAGTACTCGGGCAAGTAAACCCAGGATGGGCATGCCATACAGAGGGTGGCAAAAATTTGTCAGGAAAGAGCTGCATTAAAACTCAATAAAAACAAATAACAAAAGATGAATACAAGTCATACTGAGCCTCTCTTGTGATTGCAGAAGTCAAATGTAACCCGAGTAGTAACATTTAATAGTTTTTCTTTCTTAAAATGTGTCCTTTTTGGCACTCCCTGTAGTTATAAACACAACATACCATCTTTAAACTTAACATTTTACTTGAAAATGTTGACTGTAATGAGGCATTTCCTGGGGCATCTCTGCCATCTTTTATTGAAAGGAAACAGAAGAGAGCAAATGGAGAAATAAGCCCTAGATTGAACTGTGAACTTGTGAAATTAGTCTTAGGCATCACAAACTTTTCTCTCCAGGAAACTTAAAAGAGGCTTAATATTTGAGGAGCTATAACTTTGTGCCAGGGACCAGGGAACCAAAGATGAGTTAGGCGCTCTCTCTGCCCGTAAGGGGTTTGCATACTAGTTTAGGGAGCAAAACATGTAAGTAAGTGCCATGGAACCTCGTCACAGCACATCCTAAAATAGACTCCGATATAGCCGTGCGGCGTGATTTGCTCACATTCTGTGCTGAAATAATTCTCCTCTCCTGCTGGGGGGTGGTGTTGGGAGGTAACAATCTGAAGGGACAGCCTCCTAATCATCTAGGACTTAGTTCTGTAGACGGTCAGCTGTGTCCAGCGTATGCCTTAATATCTTTATGTTTTTGCTTTTTGGAACAGAACAGATAGACTTAAAACATTGCATTTTATTGGACTCTAAGTGACATCAACCCACATATCGCACAAATGAGTTTCTTAAACTTCTCTTGTGGAATTACTGTTGTGTAGTGTCTCCCACAAAGTCAAGTCACAGAGGGAAAGTAGCTGAGAAGAAGGTTTTGAGAACCAACATGACTCAGCTCAGGGTTGCCTTCCCCCAGCCCCACAGGCCACTTCCAGCACCATGCCGGCTCAGGCTGCTCGTGTACCCTCTGGGACTCCATGACACCCTGTGCATAATTCTATCATTATGCTCCACCCATGTTCTTTTGTTTCTTTCAAAATATTAAGGGGATATGAATGTTTTTGCTACATGGATAGCTTTTATAATGCTTAGTTCAGGGCTGTTAGTGTGCCCACCACTCAGATAGTGTTTATTGTACCTGTTTGGCAGATTTTCAAAGTCATCTTTCAATTACCAGCTCAGGAGCTGAGTCTACCACCAGACTATTAGCTCTTTGAAGGACCATATCTTTTTCATCTTTGTCTGTTTTTTTTGTTTGTTTATTTGTTTGTTTTTGAGGCAGAGTCTCAGTCATCCTGGGTAGAGTGCCATGGCATCATCATAGCTCACAGCAACCTCAAACTCCTGGGCTCAAGTGATCTGCCTGCCTTAGCCTCATAAGTAGCTAAGACCATAGGTGCCCACCACAATGTCCAGCTGGTTTTTCTTTCTGTCTTTTTTTTTTTTTTTTTGGTCTCAATTCCTGAGTTCAGGCAATCCACTCATCTTGGCCTCCCAGAGTGCAAGGATTACAGGCATGAACCACTATGCCCAGCTTTTTCATCTTTGTATTGCCAGAGTATAACACTACTTAATGCATACTTGGAGCCAATAAATGCCTTTCTAAAGTCTTGATGGGAGATGAGTGAGGTAGATAAATGTGGAAGAGTGCAGTTCTGAACTAAAGTGGAAGCAAAATGGGAAAGAGGAAGAAATAAGCCTAGCTAAAAGGTATTTCCAAGACAGAAGTACACAGAAAAAGGACCAATGGGCCCTTTATAAAAGAAACGTACCTACAAGGTTAGAGGGCACAGAAGTAACTTACTTTGAGGTGAGTGATAGATTCATGAAAGTTTACAGCTGAAAGAGCCCATTACTTCATGTCACAAACAAGAACATTGGTATATCAAGAAGTCAGGGAACTTACCCAAGCACTTATAACTAGTGCTGGTGACAGAGGTGGGACTAGAATTCAGGGCTCTATTCCTCACCTAGTGCTCTACCAACCAAGTAAATGCATTTCATATTTAAGAATTGCTACATAGGGCGGCGCCTGTAGCTCCAAGGAGTAGGGCACAGCCCCGTATGCCAGAGGTGGCGGGTTCAAACGCAGCCCTGGCCAGAAACTGCAACAACAAGAAAAAAGAATTGCTACATAATCTACTTGGGAATTTGCAGGGACTAATCACACACTGAGTTACAAACATTCTGACTTCAGCTAAAGGAGCTTTGCAGATACATACGTACAAGTCCCTTAACAAATCCGTATTCTGGAAAAGGTCTAATAAAAGATATGCCCATTAATTAGACTCTATCCAACAATGATCCCTACAGATTATTAGGCTCGGTGCTTCACTGAGATATGTAGACAAACTACTTAAGCTCAGAAAAATCCATTTTCTTCTAGCAACTCCTCTCAAGTCAATCCTGGAAGCTTCCGTCGTCAGAAGCCAGAACGGAGAAGAACACGTTGTACTTAAATGCTCCACCGTGAGGAGCAAGCCCCCTCCTCAGATCACCTGGCTGCTGGGAGATGGCATGGAGCTCTTCAGTAAGTGGAGAAGGAAATGGGCATCTTTTCTCCTTTGTTTCCTTCCTACTTAAATTTCCAAGGGATTTTAAAAATGTTTTGGCACCCTCTGGTGGCAGAAGAATTCATCAATTCTTTTCCAGACAAATTCTCCTTATAACCAATCAATATTCTGCCTTAATCTTGGAAGGCTAATGACAGATAATAAAAATGCTTTGTTCAGGAGAGGTGGAAACCTAAAGAGGAACATTTACAATGTCTTCTTAACAATTGACAAAGTTTCCTAAATAAAAGTAATAATATAGCTATTATCTCTGAGCACAAACTTTTTACAGACATAAAATTGAAAGTATATTTAAAATAATACAAGTAATTTGAACAGATATGGTCTTCCCTACGTAGTGTAGTCCTGTACTATGTTATACGCACAAGGATAGATTAAAAACATTCTAGTGGGCGGCGCCTGTTGCTCAGTGAGTAGGGTGCCAGCCCCATATACCGAGGGTGGCAAGTTCAAACCCAGCCCCAGCTGTGTTTCGTGTAACATCAGGGTGTTCATCTTATATAAGCTTTGGGGGTTTTTTCCCAATAGTGAAAGGTTCTAGAAATGTATCCATGCTTGCTCCCCTGCTCGCCTTTGTGACCAGAGCTGTGCATACACGAAGCCGCTCACTCAAGTTAGAAGTCTGCCTGCCACAAAGTCCAGGCCACTGGTCTCTAACGAAACCCAATGCATGCAATAGCATCAAAAAGGCACAACCTCAAATAGCTCTTTAAATTGTTCCGCAGGTGGAACCCACCATGAATTTGAAACTGATGGGAAGAAATGTAACACTACCAGCACTCTCACGGTCCACACCTACAGCAAAAACTCAACTGTGAACTGTGTTATCCGACACAAAGGCCTGCAGGGGAAAAAACTGGTAGCACCCTTTCAGTTTGAAGATTTGGGTAAGAACAAATGGTTGTGTTTAATCATTTTTAATTTACTTTAATATTGCACTATCAAACAAAATTAAATGGAGTGGGTGAAGTCCTTCAGAGTGAGACTACTGCCAGTAAAGCATTTCTTGAGAGAATTTTTGAAATTATTGAAATTTCTCTACCTGAGTATAGGGTGTCAATGATTCCAATGTTCAGAAGAAGCCACTTGTGTCTGGAAACAGTAGCTCATTCCTGTAATCCTAGCCCTCTGAGAGGCTGAGGTGGGTGGATTGCTTGAGCTCAGGAGTTCAAGACCAGCCTGAGCAAGAGTGAGACCCCACCTCTAAAAAAATAGCCAGGCATTGTGATGGGTGCCTGTAGTCCTAGCTACTTGGGAAGCTGAGGCAAAGGCATTGCTTGAGCCCAAGAGTTTGAGTTGCTATGAGTTATGATGGCACAGGGCAACAAAGTGAGACTCTGTCTCAAAAAAAACAAAAAAGAAAAGAAGCCCATTTGTGCAAAAAGCCTAGTGAAGTGCCACATTCAAATAGTGTCGTGGTTGCTTTTGCTTTTTATAATAACAGCTAACATAATTCTAAATAGTTTTGTTTGTTGTCATGTTTTTGGAGCAATCATATGAGTCATACAACATCTTTTGCTTGACCCGAAATGAGGTAATGTTAACTGAAATAAATTTAAACTTATCAATATCATTCTGTTAATCTAACACATGCATACAATTACATTAAGATGTGATTACTCTTTAAATTTATTTTATTATGGCTGTTTTAAAGATTTTAATTTAGCCATGTTAAATATTCCAAGTACAACACCATTTAAAACATCAAATATTAAATATGACAAGAAGTTGCCTCCATTTTTGGAATCTCTGTTCTATGATTTCTTCCTCCAAAAGTCCAAGAAATAAATTTAAAACTACATACAACTCAGCCAGGCAAGTTGGGTCATGCCTGTAATCCCAGCACTCCGGGAGGCTGAGGCGGGTGGATTGCCTGAGCTCACAGGTTTGAGAACAACCTAAGCCAGAGCAAGACCCCATCTCTAAATATAGTCAGGTGTTGTGGCAGGCACCTGCAGTCCCAGCTACTTGGGAGGCTGAGGCAAGAAAATCACTTAAGACCAGGAGTTTGAGGTTGCTGTGAGTTATGATGCCATAGCACTCTACCGAAGGCAACAAAGTAAGACTCTGTCTCAAAAACAAACAAACAAACAAAAACTACATACAACTCTTTGAGCCAAGAGGTATCCTATAAGATGGCATGAATCACAAGTCTGTAATTAGTAGGACTCCCAGCTTCATTGTTTTACAACGTGTAAAAAGAGATTCCTGAAAGAGAAATCTGTTGTATGATGATGCATTTATTGAAACAGCTCTTTTATCAAATGGAATAAATAAAAGATGAAGAAAGGCAAACTTGCTTAGGAGACTCTCGCTGTGGGAAAGCTGCTGTGCTGCCCTGTGGGGGCTGTAGCTGTGGTTGACAGGTTCCCCCTGACTACCATGTGCTTTCCTCGGGTCACTTTCTCAGCAAACTCACAGCACTTATTTCAGAAGCTGTGTTAAAAGCCTCAGGGCAGCACAATGTCAGGGTCCATTTCCCATCCTATGCCTCCACCTCTCTCAGTGGAATCGAAGCCCAGGACATGTAGGGGGTAAGACTATCTGCCTAAATGCTTCCCAAAGACATTCACATTCTAAAACAAGAGAGCAACAATGTCGAAAAAAGTACGTTTTTACTTTTTAGCAATTATTCGAGCCTTCTACAAAAATTGCTATGGAATGGGAAATGGCAATTTCTCCTCCTTTGTGGCTCTAACTCTCTTAGCCAATCAGAGCTAAAAGTGTTTCTAATAAGAGGTTAAGACTTGACTTTTATTTGTGATCTAACTATTGTTTATCTAACACCTACTGCTGGATCCTCAAAGAGGAAAGCCAGGGTCAGCTGTCGGTGGTTTCCATGTTCATTACCTTTTTCCTTTGGCAAGCTACTTCCTCAACATATAGATATTATAGACATTTTGTTCGTGCAATTAATTAAAACAAATTACTAACTGAGGATGCTTTGAAACACGATTATAAGTAAAGGCTCTGATTCCTTTCATCTGCATGATCTCTGCACAGTAGGAGATGGGGAAAATGAGGATCACACCAGCACCATGAGTTGGGGTCCTAAGGAAAGAAGTGCCTCCCTTCAAAAAACCCACAGTTCAATGCTTGGAGAAACAGAATACAGCAACAGAAACAGATTAGAATTTCTTCAGAATTATTTATTTCATCATTTTAGTAGTCCAAATGAAGAATCTTGGGTTTTTTTATTACTTAATCTGGGATGGGATTTTAAAAAAAAATTGAGCAACAGTTTTCAAACATTGTTATTTCAGTTTTAAAAATAATTGACTATCTTAAAGGGCATTTATTTATGTGAATAATGTCTGTCAATATTGACCTATTACAAATTAACACTGAGAGATTTTTAAAATATGTATTTATTATTTTTTAAATAGTAAATTTACTACATAAAAATGAAATTTTTTATTAAAAAACCCTATATTTTGTAACATCAAAAGATTAGTGAGCAAAATGATGTTGTTTTGCATTTTGAAAATCTCGTGAATGTCTGGCTTAATACAAAACAATTAGGTTTTTGTAATTTTTGCATTTAATATCTTCCAAAGTGTTGATTTGTTTGAAATAAATATTTAAAAATTCATCCGTACATTGGGTGGCACCTGTGGCTCAGTGGGTATGGTGCCAGCCCCATATACCCCTTACCCGAGAGTGGTGGGTTCAAACCTGGCCCCGGCCAAACTGCAACAAAAAATAGCCAGGCGTTGTGGCAGGTGCCTGTAGTCCCAGGTACTTGGGAGGCTGAGGCAAGAGAATTGCCTAAGCCCAGGAGTTGGAGGTTGCTGTGAGCTGTGACGCCACAGCACTCTACCAAGGCCGATAAAGTGAGATTCTGTCTCTACCAAAAAAAAAAAATCATCCTTGCACAAATATTGAGTTGGAAAAGGGAAGAGATTTTATTTGCAGATATTCTTCTTTGATATTACACTAAAAATCAACAAGCTTTAGATCCTTAAAGGTTTGTTGATATGTAGACCTTAGAGCCACATCAATGAACTTTTCATACTCTGTGACCTTTGAATGAAACGTTTACCCAGGCATGATTTTTGCAACACCATGCCTTCATCATTTGGAAAATGATGATTCACTGAGTAATCCAGATCTTTCAACTGTTGACAAATTTCAGTATCAAAATCACACTCACTAACATAATCATTGATCTCTTCAAAAGTATTTAAGTATTTGGAAGCTGTCAGACTCACAGTGGTGGATACAAGTTGTCCAAAATTCTAACTTGAAAAGTGGCTAGTGCAATTGAGGAACTACATTTTTAATATTATTTAGCTTTTATCAGTTTAAACTTAAATAGTCATTGTAACTAGTGGATATTATATTGGATCACAGAGGGCTGTATCATTCTGACCAACTAGGGACTAAATCATTATGTGCTAGTATTCACCTAATCAAAAGTGTCTAAATGCAACTATTCACCAGCTCATTTGTTGAAAAGACATAAACGTAATTACCTGAATTCACACAGTACTGTATACACTATGTTAGATTTAGTTACCATTGAAGAACTATTCCATGTGTCCCCAACACTTCTCATGTATATTCTTATACCTTGTTTTCAGTACTTCTATTTGACGAGCTTTTCAGCTTTTCCCTCTTTTCATTACCAGCTGCTCTCTTCTTTCTCTGATTTTCTCTGGCATCTTCATGATCAAAGATCTCATTTTAGCCTTATAATCTATACTACTGTTTCTCTAATATTTCCTTAGTAGCTCTGTTTTCTCTTTTCAGAGCCTTTATACACAATGCAGGTATTTTTATACTTTTCAAAAATTTTAAATGCTTGATTAATAAAATAAATTTCAAAACCAAAGAAACTTCTTTGATTAAATAAACACTGATAAACACCAATGAGTTTCATAAAGATATTACCCACTTGCCATGTCAGTATCGATGTTTGTAAATTCACAAACATTGTCAGTTGTTATCTGCTCCCTGCATGCCGGCCTGTTCTTTGACTAATGAAATCTATGCTAAGTTGAACCTCTGGAAACAAGCCTGAGCATTTATTTTTAATATCAAACATTAACATTGAGCATTGTGCTTAATAAGTAGGCAGGCATTGTAATACTAAACATGTAGTATGAGTGAATTTGTTAATCCTCACAGAACACTCCAAGAGGTAAATGCTGTCAGCATTTTCATTTTGCAAATAAGAAAAAAACTGACCCTTAGAGAAACTAAGCATCTTGTCCAACTCACTCGGGAGCAAACAAACAGATGTACTGGAATTCAACCCAGGTGGAGGCTGATTCCAAAGCCACCTAACTAATAAATAGGTAAATAGATCTGTGGATGGGCAGATATGACAGAGGATGGATGGACAGACACACGGAGCCACAGTGACTACCCTTTGCCGACTACTGCTAGCACACAGAGGTCCAGCACGTTGCACTTTTAAGCCAGGCAGGTTAGCAGATGGGCAATCAGCGGGATACAGATTCAGAACCAGAGCAAGAGCGACAGAGCACACAGCCTGGGGTCTCTGCACAGCCTCTCCAGGCAGGTAGCGGTCAAATATACTCTCCGATCTCCTTTACTGAGCACAATGTGGGTGAAATTGCTCTCTGTAGTTGCAGAATTTTGTTTTTCCCCTTTCCTAGTTACTGATGAAGAGACAGTCTCGGATGCTCTCGAGAGAAGCTCACTATCCTCTCAAGACTCCCAGCAGCCCACTAGCACTGGTAAGTGTCAAAAATTAAACCTTTAAAACAAAATCATGTGTCTTTGGGAAGGTCACTTTCCTAAGTTTGGGGAATATTTTTAATTTTTAATAAGACCATATAGACTCCCTTCAACTGGCTCCAGCTTTGTCATTCCCTGCAGTAAAGCCACTTAGAGCGATGGGCTCAGAATAATAGAAAGCCTTGTAAGTTCAGCGCCATTTTTCTTGAGGTATATATACACACACACATATACACAAACAAATGTGACATTTGAATTTCCTCTTAGGTAAAGGGCAAGGTTGAATTCATTTATGGGGAGCCTCATTTCTTTGTTTTCCTATCTAAAGCAGACCAATCACAAAAACACAGATTCCATATCAACAAAGAGCAAAGAAACAGCAGCTGGAGATCTGGTGTTGTCGTTGAATAACAAAATCACCTTTGAAGGCACATGAATTACTTGACTGTCAAGAATTCAGGTTACTTTTGTTGATGAGATTGAGCTATGAATGCAGAAGAAATTAGAAAGCCTAGATTATAAATGCAGTTTTCAGACAGTGAACCCAATAGATGGTTAGCTCAGGTCAATGATTACATATTTAATTTAACTTTGTATTTTACCTTGCATAATATCTGGCAATAACAGATGCTCAGAAAATTCAGTATGAATGAATGAATGAATGACTCTGCTATGGTCAGTTAACCTCGTCCAAAAAGGCATACATTTCTACATTTGCTCTTTCTATTTTATATAGTGTCTCTATAACAATATCATTTGGTAGAATAAGGGCTTTCAAATCATTACTACGTTTATAGCTCAGAGTATCAGATCACCATTGAAAACACTGTCTTGAATAATATTTAAAAGTAAACGTTTGTAGGTTTTAAACACTGATAAATATAACCTGTACTGTACAGTTTTTTGAAGGACAATGGAAATTGAAAATATTATAAATGGAACAGCCATGCTGCTTGCTTTAATAATCCAATTTCTATAAACATATTTAGAATCTAGTTGTCTGTAAATTGGCTTGCACCACTACTAAAAAGGTCAATTTTCTGCTCTGCCTTTTCATGTATAAGAGTTTTTAAAATATGGATTTTAAAATTCCTTTCAGCTTTCAATCTCTATGATTTGATTATTGCTAATAATAACCCATTTTCAGCAGAATGAAAGACTTCATTCCCCTCTGGGTCCACATAGTGGCGCTGTACAGTGGGCTAAAAACCAAGAGACTGCAGAGGAGGAAATAGGAAAGATAAACAACACAATCTGGAAAAGGAATCTCTTATTTTTATAATTTATCTTATCTAGCAAAAATGTTATGGCACATTCTACTTTTAAAGGAGAGACAAGCAGAGGTTTGAATGACAACTGAGGCTATATTTCAACATAAAAATCATTGCTGTGTGCACATCAGGCTGTACATTTTGTACAAATAAAGCCCTGAATACCATTCCTGAGTGATCAGTTGTTATCTTGAAGCTTCCTAAAGACCTTCTCCTTAATAGGCCTGATTCAAGAAGGAAGTATGAAATAATGGTTTAAATTTGGGGCTCTAGAGTCAGAAAAAAACAAGTTTAAGCATTGGTTCTGCCACTTAATTGCTTCAGAACTTTAGGTAGTTTACTTAATCACTCTAAACCTCTGTTTTCTCAGAGGTATGTAGAGCAATAATATATATCAACACTTAGTTCAAGGCCTGGTGTGGAGTAAGTTTCCAACATATGTAGGCCATAAAATAAATAAATAAATAAATAAATAACGGCAAGGTGAGTTTAGCTATTTGCAACTATTTCTGTAAGAAATCAATAATTTAGGGCGGCGCCTGTGGCTCAAAGGAGTAGAGCGCCGGCCCTATACGCCAGAGGTGGAAGGTTCAATCCCAGCCTCAGCCAGAAACCGCAAAAAGAAAATAAAAGAATCAGAAACGACTATTATTGTTTTTTAATAAGCATCATTTAATTTGACTTCCAAAGCCGCTGCTTTGGGAAGAACATACACATAGTTATGTTATATGTACTCACATACACATGATGCATGCATTTATCATGTCTTGCTTTTTTTCACCTTAGTCTCAGTGGTGGTGGATTCTAGCACATTGGAGATGCCCAAAGAAGAGAAAGAACAAACCACTCCAGAGCCTGATTTCTCCACCGGTGAGTATCACCCGTGTCACCCACCATATTTAGAATAAACACTTGACATTTTAACCTCTTAATTGATAAATGCAGTGACCTCTTTCAGTCCTCCTTGATTGACCTTTCTGCCCTTGACAACATGATGGGTTAGGTTCATCATGCCTTCGTCCCTTCTTGATTTAGTTTAGTTGCTTCCTGGTTTCTTGACATACTTTGCCTGGTCCTGTTATTTTCTGGCTAACCACTGCTTCTCTTCATCCATTGGCTAACTCCACTTCCTCTTAAATGTGGAGATACATCTGATTTTACTTCTTAATCTTTTATTTTTCCTTAATTCTTAGAGAATTTACTCATTCCCAAAACTGTTCCTATTGCCACTAGGTAAGAGATTTCCATACCTATATTTCCAGAACATTGTTCTGAGCATTGGTCCTGGTTTCATTCCATATTCTACGTATCTCTAGCTGAATTTTCTTCTATCTTTTCAAACTCAGATTCAACATCACTAAAAAACAAACAGTACATTTTCCAAAAAAATAAGCTCCTCCAAAATATTACACAGGCCCAAAACCTCAGGGTTATCTTTCACTCCTGTGTGTGTGTACCAATATATAAATATACATACACTACATATGTGTGTGCATATATATAGATTCAGATGCACACACATGTATATAATTAGTTGAGTTTCAAGGACTTTTGAGTCTTTTATTTCAGGTATTATGTCCTTTGTCACTGCCACCCCCCCCTCTAGTCCACCATCATCTTCTGCATAAAGTGTTATCATTTTAGTTTCTCCTCTTCTGGTTCCTTCTTAGCACTCTCCTGACAAAACATCCCTTAATACTGCGCACACTTGTGTTCTGAAAACCTTTATGGCTTCCCAAAGTCTCCAACACAGAGCGTGAGCCCCAAATTCTCATGAGGTGTAGTCTATACCCACATAGCAGCCCTGTTATCTATAAAGTGTCTATAAGATACATCTTTTTCTCCCCCTTTCAATTGCTCTGTTTATTCTAACTGCCTCCAGTGCGAAGAGACCTCATCACTCCCATCCCCACTCCTCCTCCAAGGTCAATCCCTTTACTAAACACTTTTCTGTCCAACTCAGCCCCCAGAGACCACTCTTGCCTTTGAATCTCTAAACACACTATGGTATAATCACACATGGATCTGGAATTTGGCATAGAGATAGCTTACTTTTGTTTGTCTTTATTAATTTGTTTACATATGTAGAAAGCCACCCCCAAAGTAAAGGGATCTTCAGAAGTAGAGGGGTCTTCAGAAGCTGTACACATAGCTGGCACTCTTTAATTATGTTTTGGTTGAGGTAAGCAGACCAGGACTATTTAGCAAAACTAGAGATCACAGCATCGAAATTCTAGGTTTAGAATTTCAAGGGCTCGTCTAATTTAGCCCCAAATGCCTTCTGGTAGGGCCACATTAACCAAGATAAACGAATTTTCATTTTATTTATATGTAGTTCCCCAAACTTTTTAATAATCCTTCTTGCTACTTCACTACACTTTGCTAAAAATTCATTCCTTACAGCTAATTTGAAACCATTGACTATAATTTCAATTTTCTTGTATGCTTTCTCTAGCAATGAAAGAACTAGTGCAATATCTAAGTAATCTGAAAAACTTTTGAAATCGCCCCATGGAATTGCCCTGTTTGTGTGCCTGTTTGCTTGTTCTCAGAGAATGAGCACGTGGCACTCTTGACCTTCAGGGCTAGGCTGTTCCTCACCTCTTCATCCGTGCTGTGTGTTCGCCTCCACTCCACTGTGGAAGTATTGTACACATCCCTCACTGACTAAGAGAAACCAAAGTATCTAAAGTCCTTTCATTTTCTCTTCTAGAAGTAAATCTTCAGTATCTGGGAGTGGCAAGGAGGAAGAGTGGCATCCTGCTGCTTACGCTGGTGTCCTTCCTCATTTTCATTCTCTTCATCATAGTCCAGCTCTTCATAATGAAGCTGCGGAAAGCCCACGTGACATGGAAAAAAGGTGCGTGGGCAGAGAACCTGAGGGGAGCTAGACGATGCCAAAACAATTGGATAGAAAAAAACTAAAATTCTTTTCCATTAAATCCTCCATGATCTATTTGTTAAGTATGATCACTTGCATAAGCAGTTGTTTGTTGCTTGGTATCTCATAGGAGTGAAAGGGACTGTAGTGAAAATGTGTGTAGTTAACTGACACCGGAGTAGGTCTAAGAATCGGCATTAAATTATAGAAGCTTCTATTGCCACTTGATCTTAGCCAAAAGGCTGAGAAGTGATAGAAGCTTCTATTCACAAAAGGATACAAAACGAAGAGCTAATTTATTCATTCACTTAATAAGCAGTCTTTGAGCACCTATCTGCATGTCAGGCACTGGTTCTGGCACTGGGGACATATGTGTCAACAAGATAGCCCAGGCCCCTGCTCCAAAGGAGTTCATATTCTTCTAGTGGTGGCCAATCAAAGGTTGAAAATAACAGACTATTTTGTCCCCATTCCTACTCTACAAGAATGCACTCAGCTTCACTCAGCCACAATAAATTAGTAAATGCTTTAAGCATTCTGATTAGTCCAGGTGCAATAGCTCACACCTGTAATCCTAGCACTCTGCGAGACTGAGGTAGGTGAATTGCTTGAGCTCAGGAGTTGGGGACCAGCTTGAGCAAGAGTGAGACATCTCTACCAAAAACAAATAGAAAAAAACTACCTGGGCATCATGGCTGGCACTTGTAGTCCTGGCAAGAGCATCACTTGAGCCCCAAAGTGTGAGGTTGCTGTGAGCTATAATAATGCCGCAATACTCTCTCTACCCAGGTTGACAGAGTGAGAATCTGTCTCAAAAACTAACTAAATAAATAAATAAAATAAAGCATTCTGATTAAAAAGTTATCATTGTAAGCAAAAAAAAATATTATTTAGCTAACATAGAAGATGCCTATTAGAAGGCATAGATTCAACATAGATCAGAGCTGGAAGGGACCTAAGAAGTTATCTAGAATAACCATCTTCTCAATTCATTGCATAAACATGTTGCAGGATCAAATCCCCTCCTTAATCCTAAGTGATTAGCTAGCTTTGTACTGTCTGATATAGTAACCACAAGATGGCTATTGAGGACTTGACAATACACATAAAATACACATCCTATTTTGGAGACTCTACACATGCATACATGAAAGAATATAATATACCAAATAATAAAATGTTGAGTGTACAAATTAAAATATATTATTAAATTAACCTCACCTGCTTCTTTTTCCTTTTTTGCATGTGCTAGGATATGTGCATATTTAAAATTACATATGAGTGCTACCGGGCACCACTAATCTAGCCACATCTGGCTCAAATACTTCCAGGAAGAGAGAACTACTTATGCCCCAAGGCAATATATTACATCTTTGAATAGCTTTTACTCTCTTAAAAGTATTGCTTGTGCTAGTTTAATATCAGTGTCCCTAGATATTCAGAAGAGCTAATATCCTTATTATACATCGACCTAGAGACAGAGACTTATTTTTCAGCAGTTGTGGATGACCAGCAAATGCCATGATATATAACATTGTTTCAAAATCTCTTCACCTCAATATCCTTTTAGGAATGCTGGAATTTGTTCCTTTCTGAAAGACAATACTTGATTCTAATCTGTGGTCATTTGACTTCTGGGATTCTCATGGTGTCTAGCACAGAAATCATAGCAAAGACTGAAACATTATGGGTTGAAATTAATGAGGACATGAGGTATGGGAGGGGCACAATAAGTCTCCTACAGTACTGTTACTCCTAAGTACAGTAACAGATGCATCATCATGTTCAAACACACACTTCTACATGTCTGTGGCATGAAAAATTAACTTAATTTTCTTTTCTTGCAGAAAATGAAATTTCAGAAAACACACTAGAAAGTTACAGATCGAGATCAAATAATGAAGAAACATCATCCCAGGAGAAAAATGGCCAAAGTAAGTCAACTGTGTGACCTGAGATCTGTAAACTGAGCTTCACTGATGTATTAGTTAAGGTTCTCCGGAGAGCAAGAATCAACAGGATATACAAAGATATATTTATATGTATATGCATATGTATGTGTGTGTGTATATACACACATGAGCTCTGACAATAAAGTTTGTAGACTCACCCTAGAAAAAGTACTACATACCTCATTATTGAATATCACTAGGGTCATCTTCAAAGCTCTCCCCTTGGGAATCTATGCAGTGATACTAGCACCTAGTCCACCCTTCAAAGCAATTCTGGAACTCTTTTTCTGGACTGACCATCAGAGCTGTCATCATACGAGTTCTGATAATTGTGAAAACTCATCACTGTGCCTTACATTGGCAGCACTGAGCAAACAACCTGATGAGGTTTGAAAACCTTGTTTTATTAGTAGCTCGCAGCTTTGTCCGTGTTGACCTGTAGCTGTGTCTTGCTGAGTAGTGTTCATAATGGTTGTTGTGCATTTGTGTGTGCTATACAATGACAGCTCTGATGGCCATTCCAGAAAAAGAGCTCCACAATTGCTTTGTAGGGTAGACTAGGTACTGGCATCAGTGTATAGCTTCCCAAGAGGAGAATTTCGAAGGTGACCGTCATGCTATCCAGTAATGAGGCATGTAGTACCTTTTTAGGGTGAGCTCCCTAACTTGTCATGCCTCATATATATATATATATATATGTGTGTGTGTGTGTGTGTGTATGTGTATGTGTCTGTGTATGTATGTGTGTGTGTATATATACATATATGTGTGTGTATGTGTCTGTGTATGTATGTGTGTGTATATATACATATGTGTGTATATACATATATATATGAATTATTAGGGGAATTATCTCATGTGATTATTGAGGCTAAGAAGGGACTTGCTGGTGCTTAGAGGTTTCACTTCCTCCTGGGTTCAGACCTCCACTTTCATCCCCCTTGCCTCAGGACCCTCAAATCCAGCATTTTAACTGAAATGTTTTGCACATTTTAAAAATATTCTTTGGGCCCATCTCTAGTCTCTTTGTACAGAGTTGCATAGGCTTTAAGTGGTCTGCCCAAACCCTATGTTTCCTATAAGCCCCAGGTTTGGGGAATGTTCTTTTGTTTCTGTTTTGGGGTGTTTTTTTTCTTTTTGTGATAGAGCCTTACTCTGTTGCCCCAGGCTAGAGGGCCACGGTGTCATCATAGCTCTCAACAACCCCAAACTCTTAGGCTCAAGCTATCTTCCTACCCCAGCCTCCAGAGTAGCTGGGACTATAAGCACCTACCACAACACCTTCCTAACTTTTTCTAGTTTTTGTAGAGATGGGATCTTGGTCTTGCTCAGCCTGGTCTGGAATTCCTGAGCTCAAGGGATCCTTCTACCTTGGCCTCCCAGGGAGCTAGGATTACAGGTATGAGCTACCATGCCTGGCCAGCCCTGTTATTGATAGTGAGCAATTTGGTTAAGGCAGTATGTTGTTTTCAGCAACTCGTATGCTAGCAAAAATCTCTGTATATTTTAGATAAGGGTTATTAGTATTTTGTCTAGATAGCAAGACTTTTTAAAAATTTGAAGCTAGGCTCGGCGCCTGTGGCTCAATGGGCTAAGGCGCCAGCCACATACACCTGAGCTGATGGGTTCAAATCCAGCCCGGGCCTGCCAAACAACAATGACGGCTGCAACCAAAAAATGGCCAGGCATTGTGGCGGGTGCCAGCTACTTAAGAGGCGGAGGCAGGAGACTCACTTGAGCCCAAGAATTGGGAGGTTACCGTGAGCTATGATGCCACAGCACTCTATCCAGGGTGACAGCTTGAGGCTCTGTCTCAAAAAAAAAAAAAAAAAAATTAGAAGCTAATTAGAAGCCTTTGGACCATTGATATGCAACAGTTAATTTTAGGTTTTTATAAAACGTTAACATACAGACCTAAAAATACAAAGTCCAATCAACGTGTTTCAAATAAACAGGTGCAAAGTTATTCAACATAAACATTCATCTTCGACCCGATTTCCTTACAGCTTCCCACCCTACGCGCTGCATGGACTACATCACGAAGCTCTACTCTGATGCAAAAACAAAGAGGAAGGAAAACAGACAGCATTCAATGTCAAAAGAAAAGCATGCTCAGATACCAGAGAGTATTGTGTAGTGCTCCCTGTGATCAAAAATGTGATTTCAGAGTAACCATGGCATCATCTCAGTGGAGCGGCCTGTGGGGAGGAACACAATGACTGTGCCAAGAAAAGCAAACTCAGGATGCAATTCAAGATGACAGCCTCAGCTGATAATCTGCTCCAGAGCCAAGGCACCAACCCAAGGCCCAAACCATGCACATAAAACTCATTCTTTAAAAAGAAAAAAAAAAAAAAAGAGGAAGGAAGCAAGGAAGGAAGGACCGACCTACTATTTCTGACACTACTTCAGAGCAGGAAATTCTACTAAGCCTTGAGGATCAAGGTCAATGTGACCAGCCAACATCGTACCTCAAAGGGAACAGAATTTTTTAGATACTTGGCTCTAAAGGAACTGCTTTAAAAATTTTTGGTTTTGTTTTAAATGTTTCCTCTGGTCACAAAATAAACCATTTCGAGGTGAACAGCACCTAAAGATCTCTGACCAAAGGTTACTTTTATGTTGTTGTTGTTCAATGTCAGCTTCTTATTTATACAGGGTTCAAAACGACTCTGAGCCTTTATTGAACAAGATAGCCATGGAGTATGAAAGAAATAAAGGCACATGGCATAGAGTTAACCATAAGATGGCATTCACTGGCCACTGTCCTGGAGGGACTAGAAGGTGGAGGTGATCTCTGGGTCTCTAGTTCCTCAGTTATGTGCCTTGGGGCAACTCCTTAGTCTCCATGACCCTAGAAGTTAGTTTCAAGTTAAGCTTAAAGAATATACAACCAGCACCTGCCACGTCAGGAAGAAGCAGTGCATAATAATGAATGAGTCAGATGGTCATGAAGGTTCCAGCATCATCCATTCCCCAAGACACAGGAAGTTAGCGCAAGGTAGCCGCAAAGGTTAGAATTTTTCATATTCTCTTGCTAAAGCTCGAAAGCTAACAAAGTTTTGACCTGGACATTCCATTACAGAAACATGTACAAAGAAAATGATGAGTTTAATTTACTGATTATTGACCTAATGGATGATTTTTAATTTAATTTTTTTATAAAACAATGGTTCCTTTTTTTTTTTAAGATAGACTTTCATTCTATTGAGCTAGAAGGCAGTGGCGTCATCATAGCTCACTGCAACCTCAAATGATCAAAAAATTACAGAAAAACACAAGAGAGCGGGAAGCTCTTTTCCCCCTGAACTGCTTGAGAGCAAGTTGATATGATACTTTCACCCTTCAAGCAGTTTAGTGTGTATTTCCTGCAAACAAGGACACTCTCCTCTATAACCATAATGCAACCATCAAAATCAGGAAATGAACACTGCTACATTTCTAATAACAGTCCTCACACTCCATTCAAGTTTTCCCAATTATACTAGTTGTCCACAGGGTCCAGTTCAGAATCACACTTCATTTTAGTCTCAATCAGTTTGGAACAGTTCCTGGCTTTTCTTTCAAGACCTGGGTATTTTTGAAGATTATAGGCTAATTATTTCATAGACTGTCCCTCAGCTTGGCTTTGTCTGATGTTTCCTTGTGATTAGATTTGAGTTATGCAACTTTCATCCTACTAGCATGCAACTGATGTTATGCTTATTTCATTGAACTTTATTTATCTCATTATTGATGAAGTTCACTTTGAACATTTAATTAAAGTAGTGTCTGCCAGACTTTGTGAGGAGCTGCTTTAAGACTTCAGATATCCTGTTCTGCACCAAACATTGATGTTATCCATTTATTTATTTATATCCATCCATATGGTGTATATGTGTGTATATATGTGTGTATATACACACACACACACATTCTCTTACTGTATGGTTTCCTCTGCTATTCAATGGTTTAAAATCTGATAGGGCTGGGTACAGTGGCTTATGTCTGTAATCCTAGCACTCTGGGAGGCCAAGGCAGAAGGATTCCCTTAAGGTCAAGTTGGAGACCAGACTGAGCAAGAGCAAGACCTCATCTCTACTAAAAATAGAAAAACTAGCTGGGTATGGTGGTATACACCTGTAATCTTAGCTACTCTGGAGGCTGAGGCAAGAGGATCTCTTGACCCCAAGAGTTTGAGGTTACTGTGAGCTATGATGCCACAGCACTCTAGCCTGGGGCAACAAAGTAAGACTTTGTCTCAGAAAAAAAGTCTGTTATGACCAAACTAATTTTTTTTTTTTTTTTTTTTGCAGTTTTTTTGGCCAGGGCCAGGTTTGAACCTCCCACCTCCGGTACATGGGGCCAGCACCCTACTCCTTGAGCCACAGGCACCACCCTCAAACTAATCTCTTGCTAGTTTGATGATCAAATTATGGAAGCTACCTTCTGTGTCCTTTTGACACAGCACATGCTCTCTAATCTTGAAGCACTTTCTTACTTTCTTAAACACAATATTCCAGTCTCATCTTAAACTTTTCCTGTTCCAATTCTGGAATCAACCATTTTTTCAAGGATCCCTGGTCCCATTTAGTGCAAAATGGTATTTAGAAGCCCAAATCTAGGTACTAGGTGTTCTCATTGCTTTTGTGATATCATCACCCTCAAATCCCCTCAGTAGACAAAGCTAGGGAATATATGACAATGTGTGTGTACATAGATAGTGTGTGTATATGTATGCATAAATTTAAATATAGCTGCTGAAAACCATGAGTTTATTAGAGATTTCTTCCTTTCTATAACCCTCTTAACTGAAAAACACAGCTTTTATTATCGTCAATATATTTGCTTTCTTAATCAATCCTCTGTATATAACCTATCTCCCATCTTTGCTACCATCCCGTTCTCCTTGAAGATGTTCTCTTCCTGCTCAGGCTCTGCCTGACTCCCCATTCTCTGCTCCCTTCCTTGCCCCCACCATGTGGGTGATCTCCTCACCAAGCTTGGGCTCTAACACCCTACCCCACACCAGGTCATCCCACTATCCCATAGCACACATGTATGCATGAGTGTGCAGGCGTGCACACACACTGCTCCGTGTAACTCTTCTCAGCCACACCAAATGCTGGACAGCCCTCTGAGGGGCTTGCCTCCTTTCCAGGCTCTGATTAACCCCCCTCTCTGCTCTCCCACAGCTTCCCCACCCATGCCATGGTGGACACCTACTTTGCTACACCCCATCTAAATACTTTAGGACTAAACTGTTCAGGGGAAGCGAAAGTGTTAGAAGGGGAATAAGTCAGATATTCTACTCCCTAAGAGAGTTTTAACATGCAAAGACATCAAGATTAGGTACATCACTTACAATTTTGTAAGCAGTTCTGAGTCAGAAAACATTCACCAAACCATTAGTATTCTGAAAACAATCCAGAGGGGAAAACACATTCATTTGAAATATGGTGCTTTTCATGGTTGATTACACCTTGCTGCTGTATGGGCCTACTTTGAGTCTATGTTTGCACGTTCACGCTCCCAAAGGATGTTTATTAGGACTGCTTCCATTTCTCCAGTTGCTTTATTTAAGAGGCCAAATGATTGTGATCATGCCAGCATTTCAGTAACGTGCTAAGCTGAGGTGAGCCAACTTAGCCAATTGTCAGAATCAGCTAAGAGGATTTCATAAAATGGATTCCTAGATTTGCTGTCAATGACTGGTTTCAGTAGACCTTTGGAATCTGTCTTTTCTAAAAGCTCCCTGAGTGATTCCAATAGGCCGAGGAACTCTACTGGAGCACAAACCAAAACTGTTCAAAGCACAGCTGAGTAGAGACATTATCTTTAAGGTGACCATAATCTCAGGCTGATCACTCTAAAGTGTTCATAGGTTCTTGGAGGCTTAGGATCCTATGTGTCACCTAGTCCTACCTGGCATGGAATTATACCCCATATGCTGGCCACTTTCTGTGGTCAACAAACATCTAACTTGCACACTAACTAAGACAGAAAAAAGAAAAGTTATATTTGCAGGGCACAAACTATGACCCAGACACTCTTTATGGGTATTCCCATTGAATCATCATAATAATTTTGCAAGGTAGAGTGGCGCCTGTGGCTCAAAGGAGTAGGATGCCAGCCCCATATACCGGAGGTGGTGGGTTCAAACCCGGCCCAGGCCAAAAATAATAATAATAATTTTACAAGGTAGGTGTTACAATAAATGTTCAACACATAAAAGATGCTCTAAATTCTACAAAACAGCTTAGGAGACTACCAAGATTGTATAATCAGCTGAAGGTAGACACCTGAGGCTGGTTACGTTTTGTCTGAGTTCAATGTCATGCCCTTTCACTGCTATATTATGACTCCAGGGGAACACTGAAGACAACATAAGATGTTGGGTAGCTGTATTGATACCTTTCACGTGTCCTTCCACACTCTCCATTCTTTCTTACTTGCTCGGTGTCCTAGTAGGCTGACACCTGGGGCTTTATCAGTGGGCTCCCACTGGGGATTGTACAGTTCCAGCAGGGGAGCAGAAAATACCACATGTTCAAGGTTCCAAGGGACTAACTACGTCTCCTGACTGGGGATCACAACTCTTCTCAAGCAGAACCATCACTGAGTTCTGGAATCTACTTATTTCCTTCATCACATCAGGTTCAGAGGAACCTGCACTATCTTTTGTGAGCTTCCCTCCAAAGCTTTGTATCTAGTTCATTTATAACACCTCTTACATTGCCCAATTTAAGGGTATATCTGTCTTCTCCAGAGACAGTTATATTTATAGATTTCTTGCATCCCAACAAACATGAATCTAATTTTACAGATAATTATAGAATATTATAATTTGGAAGGATTTTAGAGTTCATCTCAATCATTTCCCAAAATGTATTTTGAGGTGTCTAGGTATCCTAATAATGTTAATATGTGTTCTGTGAAGAAATAAAAAAGTTTTCTGGGGCGGCTCCTGTGGCTCAGCGAGTAGGGCGCTGGCCCCATATACCGAAGGTGGCGGGTTCAAGCCCGGCCTCGGCCGAACTGCAAAAAACAAAAAAATAGCCGGGCGCTGTGGCGGGCACCTGTAGTCCCAGCTACTAGGGAGACTGAGGCAAGAGAATCACTTAAGCCCAAGAGCTGGAGGTTGCTGTGAGCAGTGTGACGCCACGGCACTCTAACCAGGGCGATAAAGTGAGACTCTGTCTCTACAAAAAAAAAAAAAAAAACAAAAAGTTTTCTGGAGTCAAGTAAGTTGTAAACATTAGCATAGTAAAGGCTCTCAAGAGTCATTTCTTGGCTTGGTGCCCAGTGGTTAGGGCACTGGCTATATACACCAGGGCTGGCGGGTTTGAACCTGGCCCAGGTCAGCTAAACAACAATGACAACTACAACAAAAAAATAGCCAGACACCTATCATCCCAGCTACTCAAGAAGCTGAGGCAAGAGAATCACTTAAGCCCAAGAGTTTGAGGTTGCTGTGGGCTGTGATGCCACAGCACTCTACTAAGAGTGGCACAGTGAGACTCTGTCTCAAAAAAAAAAAAGTCATCTCATAAAGAAATCTGTTTAGCTTTGCTTAACCCAACACTGCTCAAACTGACTTATCCATACATAGCAATTCATAGTGTCTGCCCAACCAGTGGTCATTTGGCAACGTCTTCCTCTTTTCTAATGGACTGGCATCCTCCTCACCTTGCATACTCACATCATGCTTCAATGGGCACTGTAGGTGTTATATGTGAACTAGATACAAAGCTTTAGAGGGAGGTAGGCCTCACACCCTGCCAAAAAGAAAAATCATAATTGCTTTGAGCCAGTCATGGCAGCCCCATTCTGCTTGCCAGTGGTCAATTTAGGCAAGACTGCAAAAAACAATAATGGCCATCAAGATGCAAATGGAAGTTCCTAGTGGGTGTGCAGGAAAAAAAAAAATTCTAACAATAAAACAAAACACTCACAAGGAAAATATCCTTCATCCCCCCAAATGCAGTCATAACTGCAAATGATGCCTGGAAATGTCATAGTCATTTTATCCCCAAGATAAATAGCCTACACCATTATTTAAGCCAAGTGAATTGAATTTTCAATTACTTTTGACTCCCAGATACAACATGTGTTTAACTACAAAGCAGGTGATGAAAGCCATTGTTCTAAGAAACACAGTTGGGAAAACACTGATCTGGAGCAATTCTTTTGTTTTATTAATGAAGAAACAGAGGTTTAAATGGCCAACGACCACACAACTAATTAGCAAAATGATTGTAATTAGGCCCTTGGTCCTCTGGCTCCTAAGGAGATCCAAGCAGGACCTTGCTTTCTCCTTACATACAATGTAGACTGCTGAGAAGGCATTTAATGCTTACTTCTTCTTGCTCATCACAAAATGGAGCCAAAGAGAAATCTGAGAAATCTTTATGTAATTATCTTTCTTAGTGTAACTTTCTGGGAACTAAGTCAAAAGGATAATTATATTCCTTTCTCTCAAAGTACTCAAAAAAAAAAAAAAATCCAAACCAAAAATTTCTGGCTCCAAGCATCAACTGTACCATCTATCATACGGTGAAAATAACAGAGGAAAAAGACTATAGTACCCAACAGACTGAGCTCCATCAAGTTGTGAGTCTCCTGGTAGATGAAGAAGTGGTTTGAACTGTGGATCACTAATGAGTCCACTAATCTAACCCAACAACATAATCTCCTGTTACTATCCCTGGTTGAAGTCATGGTAATTTGCTATATTTGTAATGGGGTTTTGATCTTGATGATCAAAATAGATCAAATGCAGTTCTATTTTTACAATGTTGCACCTTCCGAGAGAGAAGCCCTCTTCCTTCCTGTAATGCATTCATGAACAAATCTGTCATCATTGGTCATTACCCTGGACTCGTTGAAATACGTTAATTTTTCCCTACCTTTCTGCTCTGTGTCTTGTTTTGAGATAAAGGCAAACCAAAAATAAGGCAGCAGAATCTTCTTATATTATCCCCAAATACCTCACAGCTTACTGTTTAAAAAAATACCTTACCTAGAGTAGTACCTATAGGAGTAGGGTGCTGGCCTCATATTCTGGGGGTGGCAGGTTCAAGCCCAGTCCAGACCAAAACTGCAAAAAAAAAAAAAAAAACTTACCTAATTCTAAGAAGACATAACTTCATGGGAACATCTTGTGTAGACATCTTGTGTAGACATTTAAAAAGAGAAAGTAATTCTTTCAGGCCTTTTTCAACTCAATGAAACAATAGGTCACAGGGGTTTTTTTGTTTTGTTTTGTTTTTGTTTTTGTAGTTTGGCCAGGGCTGGGCTTGAACTTGTCACCCCCAGTATATGGGGCCAGTGCCCTACTCCTTGAGCCACAGGACACTTCTTTCAATTTGTTCCTGATCTGTACAAAAGTATTGTGTTTAGACAAATTTTAAAAAATCTCTTTAGAAAATAAATAGAAAATCTGTGACTTCAAATGTGATTTGAGGGAGACTGGTCAATCTCAGTTATCGGAACCAAATTCTCAAACTGAGTTATTCCCCTTTGCAGGAAACAAAAACAAATAACTAGATACGCTATTTAAAAGGAGGTGGTGCTCTCCCTTTTGCTTCCTCTCAATTCCTTATTGCTGAATAGTGATTGGACAGTTTTGTTAACAGAATAACTTCTTGTATCTTCAGCTTCCTCATCTGTAAAATGAGAATACTAACCCTCCCCACTCAGGATTAAAGCCATGTTTCCTCCCTTGTTATAGTCCTTCAGGGAAATGTTTCAGGATCTTGATCCCTCTTGTTTAAAATTCCTATTCAAAGGTCTGTTCTTGTCTTCAGCTGACGTGGGTGCAATGGTGTAGGCACCCATAAAGTGTGGAAACTTTGCTCAACTTTAATAATTTTTCAGTCAGAATCATGGAAGTTGAACCAATTGAGATGCGTATGGTGTTGGTTATTACTAGTGCTGTTAATCGTCAGTCTTCTTCAATTAAGGAACAAACAAGATGAATTTTTTTTTTTTGAGATAGAGTGTCACTCTGTCGCTCTGGGTAGAGTACCATATCATCAGCATAACTCACAGCAACCTCAGACTCTTGGGCTCAAGAGATCCTCTTGCCTCAGCCTCCAGAGTAGTAGGGACTACAGGTGTGCATCACCATGTCTCGCTCTTTTTTTCTATTTTTAGAGAGATGGTGTCCTGCTCGTGCTCAGGCTGGTCTCAAACTCCTGAGAGGCCTTCACCTCCCAGAGTGCTAGTAATATAGGCATGATCCACCACACCCTACACAAGATGAATTTTGTCCTTACAAAATTGTATGGATGGTCTGCTGCTGTGGGCTTCCTCTTCAACATCATTTCATCCCTTCTTAAAATGAGTTATCCATGAGTTATCCACCTATGGCTCAGTGGGTCGGGTGCCGGCCCCATATGCCAAGGGTGGTGAGTTCAAACCCAGCCCCGGCCAAACTGCAACAACAAAAAAAATAGCCGGGTGTTGTGGCAGGCACCTATAGTCCCAGCTACTCGGGAGGTTAAAGCAAAAGAATTGTGTAAGCCCAGGAGTTAGAGGTTGCTGTGAGCTGTCATGCCACAGCACTCTACCAAGGGCAATAAAGTGAGACCCTGTCTTTAAAAAAAAAACAAATGAGTTATCCATTTGTAAACTGCTGATTTCTTTGGGGCACTGTCCCTATAGACTTTTCGTAAAGTCTCAGTGATTTTACCATGCTTCCATCCAAGTTGCACCTCAAGTTTGATGTTTCCTGTTCTGCTTCAATTTTCACAGAATTCATGTTGCTCTGGGAGGAATTATAACTAGATCCTGCTGAGACCTGTTATAGCAAGTTAGTGTGACTTTATTTTGGCACCAAAATTTTTTGAAATGCATCCACAGTTTTTCATAAGAAGCATTTTCCATGAACTTTTTGAAGTCTCCACATATGTTTATGTTTTTGGTGGGAATGTCAATGTTAATGTAAATTCCCATGAAAGGGAATTTGTCAACATCTGGCAAAATGACATTGGCATTTACCTTTGACCCAGCAATTCCTAAATTACTTAGGCATCTATTCCAAAGAGAAACAGCAAAATTGTAATTTGAAATATGCACAGGGCTATTCCAGTATCATCTACAACAACTCAAGTATCCACCAATAAGGGCCTGGCTGGCCACAGTATGGACATTTTATAGCAGCGAAAAGGAATAATGAGGAAGTCCATTTTATATGTTTATAGAGTGACCTCAGGGTCTGTTACTGAGTGGGGAAAAAAAGCAAACAGTAGAAGAAAGTGTATATTATCTTTCCTTTATCCTAAGAAAGGGGTGAGTTAAAAGGACATGTATACTGAATTATATATTTTTAATGGAAAGCTAAATTAAAAGCTAACTAAAAATCATTGCCTATATGAGCTGAGAGGGACTTGAGTGGAAGAGATAAGGATTGTAATTATATTTCTCTAAATATATCTAGCTTTGAAACTTGTAAATTATTTCTATAATCATTAAACAAAATTAAATTTAAATTAAAAATTCCATTTAAAAAGCCCAGGAACACAGAAGAATTAGTTCAAGTTATTTTAAAAAATAATTGACTATGGCTCAGCACCTGTGGCTTAACGGGCTAAGGCGCCAGCCACATACACCTGAGCTGGCAGGTTCAAATCCAGCCCGGGCTCGCCAAACAACAATGACAGCTGCAACCAAAAACATGGCCGGGCGTTGTAGTGGGCGCCTGTAGTCCCAGCTACTTAGGAGGCGGAGGCAAGAGACTCGCTTGACCCCAGGAATTGGAAATAAAACAAACAGGAAATAAAAACAAACAGGTCATTTCGATGCAGTACTGTAGAAATATATGTATAAACCTAGAGGTTCCTGTGAGCTGTGATGCCACAGTACTCTATCCAGGGTGACAGCTCTGTCTCAAAAAAAAATAAAAAAAAAATTGACTACATACACCAGCACAATATCTCTTACTGATAAAAAAGGAGGTGCAAGTGAATCTTAAATTGCTTTCAAAGTCATATGGTTAGTCACAATACTGGTAAAGATATTTGAAAGTATAATAATACATGTTGTGCAGAATAAAGTATGTAAGTAATTATGTTAATATCATTGGGACCAAGATTTTCAGCATAAAGGAGATAAATATAAAATCAAACTTAAGTAAAAACCTTGTATTCTTAAATTTGAATTGGAAATAAAAGCATGCATTTATAATATATTGTTCCCTTGAAAAGAAAGAAAAAGTATTTTCTAACTTTTTCCACTGAAAAGGCTTGCAGTAGCAACAAGTGTCCTCAAGGCCCAGATTGTGGTCTCTAAGTATTATTCCGACTAAAATGACTCAAGCCTCCTTAGGGAAATGGTTATTCCAGGTTGGGACAAGAAATATATAATATGAGCTTGGAACATTCTATACTAGAAAGCAAGGGAGCTATTGAAGTCTCTTCGGAGGCTGCATTAAAGGGTATGGAAGGGGATTTGTGTATAGCCATCAGTGGCCAAAGATGGTGCAATCTGAGCAGATATTTATTATAATTTCAGTCTTCTAAAATTCTCTAGGTTGAGTCATTCTAAATAAATAACATTTTTTTTGGATCATTGAGGGTTTACCCCCCCTTTTTTTTTTTTTAATTTTTTAGGTAGAATCTCATTGAACTCCTGAGCTCAAATGATCCTTCCAGAGTGCTAAGATTACAGGAGTGAGCCACTATGCTTGGTTTCTAGTCAGTATCCATTAAATTGATTTATAAGAGTTTTTAAAAATTAATCATTATAAAAATTAATCTTGGTGCTTGCTATAATACTGACTGATTATGAAAATTAATCTTGGTGCTCGCTATAATACTCATGGGAACTCATTCCCATACTGTAACATTGTGCTTGTTCCCTGTACCATGAGTCCCGATTGCTTTGTCTGAACAGCTCTTCTTTCTGTGATGTTTCTGTTCCTTAACTTGCTGTACTGTCCTTTCTCTCTGCCCTGAATGTCTTCCCCAACCCATTTATAATTTGCTGCTTCTAGTTTACTACAAGTATGAAGGAACCAGACAATATACACATTCTATATACTACAGTTATATATAGAATGACCATACTTCCCACCCACGACAATCTCAGCTACACCTATTTCAGTTTATAACTACTGTCCTGGTATCCTTGATACACGGCATCTGTTTTAAAATTCTTGGATGTATCCTGAATTTTCATAATAAATTATCTGATCATCCTGGGTAAATGTCAAATAAGGGCATGTCCCTATTAAAGGGCTTGGTGGGCCACTCTTATCAGTTCTGCCATGGGCTACCTTTATCTACTTCCCACTCAAGTGCAATAGTGTAAAGGTATTGTAGCTTGCTTCAAAATGTATTGTATGTCTGCAGGTGCCATACACATACTAGTCCTTGTTCACTGGGAGATCACATAGCATTGTAAGGAAATAAAAACAAACAGGTCATTTCGATGCAGTACTGTAGAAACATATGTATAAACCTAGAGGCATGCAGTTGGGGCCATGGGACCACAGATCAAGGGCCTTTAACCCAGCATAGAGTTTACCAAAGTTGGCACCATTGATATTTTGGACCAGACGATTTTTGTCACTGTGGCGGCTGTCCTCTGCACTGGGGGATGTCTAACAGCATCCCTGCCTGCTACCCACTAGATGCCAGTAGTACTCCTTCAAGTCATGACAATGACAAATGCCTCCTGGAGGACAAAACTACCCCACGTTGAGAATTACTCTATTCCAAGAACCATGGCAACAGTCTGGGGGACTGCCCAAAGATTCTTCCTGGAGGAGACAAGGCTGAGGGAGGTCTGGTGGGCTAAGGAGTTAGACCATGGAGAAGAGCCCAGTAAGGAGAGGACTTTGCAGACAGATCAGCATAGGAGGGTGAACAGGGAGGCGGGAGTTGCATGGAAGGATGGAGTTGGGTGGGAAGGGAGTAAACTCATTTCAGCATCATGAATCTATACATTCTATTGTTTTTCTACTTTTTTCCCATTCTCTGTGTTTGGGTTAATTGAGCGTTGGGCTGGAAGCTGAATTGTGAACAGACAGCACAGGCAAAAGCACTTTGCGAAGGCTGTGAAGTGCTATTCATCTGTAAATAATCAGTATTACTGTCATAACAGCAGAAAAAACAATGTACTTTAAGACTTTATTTGGTTTTTATGCACTCTATAATCCTTAAGGATTCTGAAGAACAGAGCATGAGTGTGCTGCTTATTAAAACATTGTTTCTCAGCTTCAAACACACTCATATTCTCTGGTCGCTATGCTGGGACCACCAGGCAAACCTTGCTCCTTTGCCAGCCTGCTCTTTGTCAGGATTGGCCAGGAGGGGGCAGGAGAGGGAAATTTCAAGGTTGGAGAAGAGAAAAGGAATTGTTCCTTTTGCTTCCTGTTGCTCTTAGGGTCACCCTGAAGTTGTTTCTTCTGCTGGTCATCCCATCAGCTCAGTTAGTTTCAGTAGCAGCCACTGAGTCCAGTTTTCCCAACACTCCCAGAACCAGCTTCCCCATACCTTTTCAAAGATACCAGCACCCACCAGCTGGGGATCTCGCCCTCTTCAGAGGTCTACATCCCACCCGAGAACCCCTCCTCTAAGCTTCTAAGTGTTATCATTCCAGCTTCATCCCTGTGTTCTCCCAACCACAAAGGTGGAAGCTGATCTCTATAGTTATTATGCTCAGGATACCCACACCCCTTTTCAACTTTTTAGTTAACCAATCTCCATATAAAATTATTTCCATTAAAATAACTAACATGACTTCTATCCCTGATGACTCTGACTTCCACTTAAGTTCATTATTTTCAGCCTTTTTGTTTTGCTCTAAAAAAGAATTACCAGGACAGCCATTACAGAGGAGGCAAGAGGAAAATCAAGCTTGAAGTGTTGTGTATTCTGCATGTGTCACAGTTTCTGCAGGTAGGTGGTGCTGGATTGACAGACTCCTGAATTGCATAGGGACCACTGATGCCTTCTGGATAAGGCAGAAAGCACTTAGGAAAGGACCACAGCATCAATTTCCTTTGACCAGGAGATGAGCAGGCAGACAAGGGTGAATGACTCAACATTGATTCTGTAACATATTCTAGAAGCTACTAAGAGGAACAAATTCTTCTGTTTGGGGTTTGTTTGCATATTTGTGGTGGCTCTAATGATAATTAGTATAATATACTGGGCAGAACGACACCACTGTTTTCACCTACCTTGCTTCTAATTCTTCAACAGATATCGGGGTCCTGCTCTACACTCATAAGATAAGGCCCCAGCTGTCAAAAAAGTAAAAAAAAAAGACTAATGCTAATTAAAAAAAATGCTAAAACTAGGTAGCAAAGACCTTTTTCACTTTCCTGTGTTTCCCGTTATTATGAGCCAACTGGTACTGAATCATTCTTGCCTCTTTGAGAACAGTTATTCAAGTGTACATGTGGTTTTAATGCTATTTTAATATGCAGATAATTCCCATCACTTCTTTTCTTTGAAACCTTTTTAGACAATGAAATATTATGCATACATATAAATGTACAACTTAAGAAACTGTTGTAAGATAAACCTCTTTGTAAACACCATGGAAGTTAGGAAATACAATCTCAAAAGTGCTCTTTCCCATTACCCTCACCCTAAACACAGAACTGACCACATTCCTAACTTTATCAGAATCACTACTTTGTTTTTTTTTTTGTTTTCTCCACTAAATATGCATCCATAACATAGTAGAGTGTAATTTAGCCTGATTTCAATTTTGTTTATTATTTTTTGTTTTTAATTTTTATATACGACATCTTAGCAGCAGACATTTTTCTGGACCTTTGTAGTTCAGTATTATATAGTATTTAAGATGCCTCCACGCTGTTGTATATTGCTGTATTTCATTTATTTTCACTGCTGCGGAGCGTGCCAGTATATGGAATAACACAATTTAGCCATTCTACTGTTGAAGGGCATTTCAGTTGTTTTCAGTTCAGACACATATAGGCACAGGCTTCTTAAAGATAAATACCTAAAAGTGAAATTGCTAGATCCTGCAGTATCCTGGGACAGCAAACCATCCCAAGGCAGTCCGCACTCCACCAGCAGCAGAGGAGAGTTCTTTGTGTAGTGTCCTCCCCAACACGTGTCCCTGTCAAACGAGCTAACTTCTGCCTGTCTGGTGAGTGTGGTATCCTTTCTGATTATTAATGAATCAAGTGCCTTTTCAATAAACCACAAATATTCACTGGCCCTTTAGATTTCTTTTTGTGTGTGTGAAATACCTGTTCTAGTCATTTACCCATTGTTGGAGTCGGATTCTTTTCCTCCTCGGTTTGCAGGAGTTCTTGCATTTCCTAGCAGTTTTATTTGAGGTAAATATCTCCTCCCACTCGGCGGCCTGCCTTTCCACTGCCTTGTCACAGTGGAAAGCCAGGGTGGCCGGCAGCAGCCTCTCGGAGCCGCCATTGTCCCAGTGGTTTCCAAAATCCGGGCGGACCGGTACCGTCCAGGACGTGGGGTGGTCCTGGCCCGCCCCGCCCGGCGCCCGCTGTGTTGCCCGCGGTCGCCAGGGCAGCGCCTGGCGGCGGCTGCGACAACACGGAAGGATGCGGGGCCGCCAGGGTCGCGGTCACCGAGGAGCGCCGCGCAGGTGACGGGTGGTGGCCTCCCGGGACGGCGGTAGGTGGCATCGCCCAGGAGGGGGAAACGGCTAGGGCTGGGACTGCGGGAGGGGACAGCAGGAGACCACAGGAGCAAAGTGGCTCCGGACAGAAACTCGAAGGAGCCGGTGCGAGAGCCTTGGGGCCGCGGGCGGAAAGCACAGGGGCGGCGCCCCCTCCCAGAGCTGCCCTGTTCTCGGTCGCCCCCAGGCAGGTGAGGTCACTCCCTGGACCCTGAAACGCCCCTGGCGGCGGGTCTGGTCCCTCGGAAACAAGCACAGGTGGAAAACAACCTGCACGTCTCTGAAGGGCAGCTTCCGGCCTCTTCCAAACCAGGGCTCCCTTTTCTTGACCATTCATCCCGGAGAGCACATGGGCTCCTTTTCACATCCAGAAGTTCGTTTGTCGCTGTGCTAGTGGACTAGACCTACGGTCTTGCAGGGATCCCTGGGGAAGTGGCCGTTTCTTAGTCCCTAGATACGACAGATATAGCCCTGTCTTTCTGTTTACTTAGACTGAGCCTCCTCTCTTGGTCAGAAATTCCAATGGAAACACTGTTTGTTTTTCTTTTTCCTGCACAATAGTACCAGGGAGCCACATTCATTAAATTTAAAACGCCCACTTCTAACTTATTCAGGATGTCAGCGTTTCCTTCTTCAATCTCATGCTTTTAAAAGATGACGCCTCTACAGAAACTTGGCTTTTGTAGTATTTAGCTTTGCTTCTTTCATACTTTCCTGAATTTCATTAATCCATTGATGACAACAAAATTACCTTCTTTGGTCCCTTTGTTTTGTTATTTATTAATTACAAGAAACCCTCGTCTATCTCATTTAAGAAGAGAAATTAAAGGCACTGAATTATTTTATTAAAGAGTAATTCTAAATTGAATTGTAATGATTATTTTAAGCTTGTTCTTCAAGATTCCAAATTCATCAACCTTACACAGTGAAACCAATATTTCTACAAACTTTTCAATAAAATGTGTTATGTATTAGTATTTGATGGATTTTCTGTTTTCTAAAAAAAATACCCTAAAAAGCCACAATCTGCTTATCAGTATTAAAACAATAAGGCAGGAGGCAGAATGCAATATACGTTTTTTAAGAGACAATATAGAAACTCACTCTGTAAAATTACACCGTAATATATTAGTCCACCAACAGGGGGAACTGTGACTTAAACAGAAAATCACTTCATGCTTATTTTACCTTTTGTTTGTCGCGTTTGTTAAGGTGCTTTCTTTCCTCCAAGGAGTTGGTGATGTTCCTTGGAAACATTAGCAGCAAGGTCAACATTCTAAGCAATCCTAGGAATAGGAATAAGGTTGTGTTATTTAATTAAAGTTAGGATTTGCCAAAAGAACAAGAGCAAGCATTAAAACAAATTTTATAATAATCTCTAATGGGAAAGGTTTCTGTTATCTGACTTACAGAAAAAAATAATGGCATAAAGGCAGTCATACGGAAGACAGACCAAAGTAGAAATGCTAGATAGAGATGAAAAGAAGCACAATTCAAAAACATCATCCCCTCTAGATTCCATCTGAACCAAAGCACCCTCTCCATGGGTCTTTATAATAGCCATAGACACAGCCAGAGTTCCCTGGAAATCACCCCTTAGCAAGCTGTAAGGGACTCCAACTAATTCTTACCTGTTTTTCTGGCCCATCTCCCACCTATCCAACTTTCCCCAGGATAGCATCCCTGGAAGGTGGAACTCCAGCCTCTGCTTTGAATCCCTTAGTGGCAATTCATAAGTCTGTGGAATCTTTTGTTGAATAACTTTAATTATTATGATGTATTATTTTTAATACTGAGCTGAGATTGATCTCTCTATATATGCCCACCTAAATTAAACACTCCTATCTAGTAGCAATCTGGGTATCAAAAGAGTCTTTTCCAAACAATGTAGTCAGCCAAAACGGGTCTAGGAACAAAATACATTCCCACTTACAATTTCAACTATGGAAATAACCCTCCTGTGTTTACTGTCCAAAGGGTAGACTCTAAACCTGTTTTATTCTATCCATGAATACTACTGAACAGGCATGTTTATATTGTTGCCCTGGACTTCTGAAATAAGCCTGTCAAAGAACTATCCATAATTAACCATTTGCCTATTTCCAGGCTTGTCAGTAATAAGCCCTTGAAAACTAGAAATAGGAACTTGTTTCCCAGCAGCCATTTATTTACTCAATAAAACTGCATTTGATTACCCAGGCTGTTTATGAACTCTGCAGCTCTACAACAGATATGTTTCTGCAGAGAGAAAAATAGTTTTTCCAGTAGACCGTTTTCATACACACAAAAAGCCTGCAATAGAGTTCTCTTACTCATTTAATTTTTTGATTAACATTATCATTAAGGAGATTTCCATAGTCACAGAGTAAACAAATATAATTTTTTTTAGGTACTGTTTATGAACCACAACTTTAAACATCAGCCAACTGCTCCTATCGACAAGAGTATCCCCTGTTGATTTTTGTATTTTTCAAGATGAGTGACAGTAAACTCATTCCCAAGCTTTCTATTCATTCTCCTGTCCATCATGCTAACTTAAAGAGACAGTCCACAGACCCATCTTTTAAAAAAGAAAACTTACATCTGATTTCAAGAGACTCCTTGGAATCTGATTCAGAAATCCTCACTCAAGAGCTTAAGTCCCAGCCTGAACTTGAGGACCGACTCCAGGACAATGATATGGAGCCTGACAGCTTAGAGGATGAAAGCCTGAGTGAGACAGAAGAGGAAGCAAGCAGAATAGCAGCTCAGATGGCCAGCGAGGAAAACCTCCATACCCGGGACAATGGTGCCAGTGACAGGTGAGGAATTGGCTTCCGTAAGATAATAATGGGTTCTAAAACGTGTTGTTGAATAAAGGTGATGCCATTCCTAGTAAGAGTCAAGGCAGGCACCCTTAATGAGTGCCTTATGATCATGTACAAGGCAGGTCTTCAAGCACCCAGTTGGGTGCCATGCTTTTTGCCACATTCATTTTTTAAATTACAAAAAAACTCAATAGGTGTTAAAAAGTGTATTTGAATTTCTCATACTCTTTATTTCTTGTCCTTTGTGTTATGACCTCACCTTGCAGAAATCCTAGCATAGCAAAGCAATGTGACTTGAAGTCAGGCAGTCTTGATTTGGTCCAGGAACTGCTGTTGAATGTATAATTTAGAACATGTCATATAATTCTTTTCATTTCACTTTTTCTCATCTGTCAAATGGTCTGGCCCATCTGTCTCACAAGATTGCTACAAATGTCAATAAAGTACAAATAAGTGAGGGTCGAAGTCTATTCAGCCCATTCCTTCAGAGCTAGTAGAGATCTATCCCTCAGGGCTTGTATGATCATATAAGGATTTACCTTAAAAACCAGTATTTATGGGAGTTAACTTTATGCCATTAGCTACCAAAAAAATGTAAGGGAATATAAAATAATGCAGTGATATTCCTCTGTTTTAACTGAAGTACTAAATCTCACGATAGAGCACAGAAGTTAAAGTACTGATTTGAAAGGGGTTTTAGTATGGTGGTGAAGGGCATAGAGTCTGAAACAGACCACTTGGGTCCAAATATTTACTAGTTGTATGACCTTGGCCCAGTCCACTTAATGTCTCTACACCTCAGTTTGTTCACAGTAAAACTGGGTTAATAATAATAGTTACCTCATGGAGTTATCATGAGGCTAAAATAAACTAATACATATAAAGTGTTTAGAATAGTGAAGGGTTCTTTAAAACTTATATTGTGTTAGATTTTTTGAAAATTAGGGATGAAATTTAAAATAGTAAGCAATTTAAAAATGTACACAAACTTTATGGTCACTGTGTGTATATATGTGTGTGTGTGTGTGTGTGTATTTTTTTTTTTTTTTTGACAGACTCTCACTATGTTGCCCTGGGTACAGTGCGATGGCATCAGCCTACCTCCTAGTTTAATGATAAACTATACACCCTAGAGTTAGAGTGGGCTATAGCCCTTGTAATTGGCTTTATAGTGCTACATACATTGAACATTAGGATGACCAGTTCCCACTACAAAGGAAAACAAGACTGAATAATTTAGCCAATTAATGCCTCAGAAATATTAGTTTAACATTTATAATATTTAATATAAAATAACTGTTTAATTATTTGCCCTTTTTTTTTTTTGAAACAGAGTCTATGTCACCTCAGTAGAATGCTATGGCATCACAGCTCACAGCAACCTCAAACTCTTGGGTTTAAGCAATTCACTTGCCTCAGCCTCCCAGGTAGCTGGGACTATAGGTGCCCACCACAATGCCCAACAATTTTTTGTTGCAGTTGTTGTTGTTTAGCTAGCTTGGGCCAGGTTCGAACCCAGTTCCCTTGGTGTATGTGGCTGGCACCATAACCACTGCGCTACAGGTGCTGAGCCAATTATTTGCCTGTTTCTCTACCTCACTTCAATCTTGGAAACTTTTCTTTGGTGTACTGTTGCTTGGGTCTGAGTAGTTTATGAGCCATAAAATAGACAAGTAAATTGATCTCTGACTCAGTATATTTGTTTTTAATCTCAGATTAATATGAGGGTACAAATGTTTAGGTTATACTGTTTTCATTTCTAAGGAAAGTTGTTTGAGTTATAGTTGAGCCTTTCAAGACTCAATATAAAGTAAGCTTTTATTTCTGTAAGGTAGATAGAATTCTGGGAATTGTAGTTAAAAAAATTAGACCCTTACTTTAAAAAAAACCTAGGAAAAGGGCGGCGCCTGTGGCTCAACAGAGTAAGGCCCTGGCCCCATATGCTGGAGGTGGTGGGTTCAAACCCAGCCCTGGTCAAAAACTGCAAAAAAAAAAACCCTAGGAAAATTTTTTTCTTCCTCTTATTGCAATAACTTTAAAAGCTACCTGACAAATCACTTGAGCCTTTCTCTTATGTTTTGATGTTTCTAGAACCTCCTCAAAGCAATTACTCCCTTGTATCTCACCAAACTCAAGCCACAGTTCAATATTATATGGATGAGAGAAAACCTTTTACTTAATGGCAATTGGAGCAGCATTGACTGTAGTGAATGAATTAAGAGTGGAGAGGAGGTCTTCATGTGATAATCCTTAAGCCCCACTCCTGCACTGGCCTTATGACACTCAGCATTCACAAAGAAAGAGATCAATGTAATTCCTAGAGCATTAGAAATAACCTCTTCAGTCCTGGGGCCTTCTTAAACCTTGTATATTAAAAAGAAAAAATCAGACAACAGCCATACAGTACTGCGTGTATGGGTTTCATAAGGTCTTGTTTGCAGGAATACTTACATAATTAGCTACCATTTGTAGAACCGTTTGCTTTATGTATACTATCTCATTTATCCTTACAAGGGGCTCTTAGATAAGTTATTACCCCCATTTTGCAAATAAGGAACCAAGACTATAATAGTTGTGTAGGCATACATAGTTACTAAGTAACAGAGCCAGAAACTGAACTGAACTCTCTCTTAACTCCAAAACCTGAGCTTCTCATTATAAGTATCTAGCTAGGTAATTGAGGGTTGATCTGGTAAAGGATTCCATTTTAATATTTAATAAAAATTAAAAATATAAGAATTTTGATGTGGACTAAACTGAGGCCAAGGTAAATACGCATATAAAACTATAAATTACTTATTACTTTTAGGAATAAGAATTCTTAAGAGTACTGTGTCCTTGGAATAAATTAACAATTGTGTTTTCCATTGAGGCTTGAAATCATAGTAGCCTTTATTCTTTAGCACCTCTCCTGGGAAACAAAAATTTTCATGCAGTGAGGTCTGCAAAGCTTTCCTCTGTCCTTACCTGGATCTATAACCTCCACAAAAAGGCCTGTATCCATCTAATAAACCATCTTGCATTAGATATTAGGGGGAGGGAGGCAAGCATGAGGAATTACTAGTGAAATTGAGTATTCAGAATTGTCTGAAAGTAAAAAAGGGACTCAGTAATCATAATCTGCATTCGTATTGTGTGGTGGTGTATCATTTTTTCTCTCAAATGCTTCCATGTGTGTTGTTTCTGATTAATCATATGAGAGCCAGTTGAAGTATCTAATGATAATTTCTAGGACTTGAAGAACTGCACTGTGTCATCGAGACAGTGAGTGAAGAGAAACTTAGGGAAAACAAAAACTTAAGAATTTTAATTTTCTCCCATATTTCCTAGGGCTGTTGTGTGGAACATCCTAGAAATATTTAAGCTAAGACTAGACTACTGTCTCTCTCAGGTGTTATAGAGATTTTTTTGTATTGGTTGGGAGATTAAAGAAGACATTTGAGGCCAATTCTAATATACTAGGATTACTGAGAACATTCCAGAAGCCTCCACGAGTCAACTTTCATTCCTGTTGATTTGTAGCAACATTCATCCGTCCTGTTTTCTATTGTCTTTTATTACATAGAATTTCAATTAAGGCCATTGGTTAGCCAACCTGTTCCAATATATCACACTACATCCCACATTCTAGGGGTTTCCATACAGTTTTTTGAATAGCTACTAGCATTTTTAATTTATTTATTTATGTTTATTTTTGGAGACAGATTCTCACTCTATTTCTCTGCTAGCGTGTCGTGGAATCATAGCTCATAGCAACCTCAAACTCTTGGGCTCAAGCGATCCTCTTGCCTCAGCCCCCCCAAGTAGCTGGGACCACAGGTGCCCCCACAACATCTGGCTATTTTTTCTGCTTTTAATAGAGATAAGCTCTGGCTCTTGCTCAGGCTAGTTTCAAACTCCAGAGCTCAAGCAACCCACCTGCCTCCGCCTCCCAAAGTACTAGGTCCATTTTATTTATTTCTACTAACATGGAAGTAGTTATATCACAGAAGTTACTTTTTGTTGCAAGTATTAGTCATTTCTGTTTATGTTCACTCATTCACTCACAAACTATGCTTTGGTTAAACCCTGACCCACTCCTCAGAGCAGGCATGGTGCCATCATAACAGATGAGCAGTCAGAAGGAAGAGAAGAGTGTGTGTGGGCATGAATTGTGTCTATTAAAGGCAGAGTCCCCGCCAGAAATGCTAAAGTCGTTGTGACTCCTGGGGCTTACTGCCCCCCAAAGACAACCACTAGTTCCTTTCTAGGTTATTCCAAATTTGGGCTGTATTACTATGTTAAAATAAGTAAATAGTGACTTTGAAACCTCTCAAAGTGTGATAGATACAAATCTGTGACTTTATCAAAAATATCAAGAAGATTGTAACCAAGTTATTTATAGCAATTATACAATTTGGATAATTCCAACCAAAGCCCCTTGTTTTCATTTAACAACATATTTGTGGTTGCAAAATAATCAGGTATTTGTCCTGAGTTTTTATTAGTACCTAAAGGGATAGTTTAATTCATGGTCTTTATGTCTTCCTTTGTTTCTACTCCTGGCAAGCTTGAAAATATACAAAACTGATTAGTATAACTTTTGAATGTATTGTATTTAAACTAATTTATTTTCCCAATACTTCTATACATTGCTGTGTTTTGCATGACAGGCCTAATCTATCTAATAAAATAATAGACTCCTAGAGCTGTGAGGGCTCTTCTGAGGAGTCTCTTCCCCTTATTGCTCAAAGGAGGAACCTGAGACTAAAGTAGTGAAGAGACTTGCCCAAGTACATATCGCTGCTTACTGGCAAAACCTGGGTTAGAACTCAAGTGTCAAGACCTGGTTATTGCTTTTCCTATATCACAGCTATCATGAAACTTTAATATCTGGCATTTAAAATATAAGAAACTAAATAAAATATAAGGAAATTTTATAAATCTAAGTCTCTGCCTCTTAGCTACCATTTTGGAGAATGAAAGGCACACCCACACGTTCCATGGAAAATGTCTGCATTGGTATAGTAAACCCTCACTGAATGAGAGGAATTATGTTTCTAACTACTGTTCACGCAGCATTTCCCTGGTGAAGATGCAGCCTTGGTTTCACATAACATAATCTTAATAGAAGTGATGTACTAGAATTTTACATAGCAATTACTAATATGTCCTCTTTAGATAATTTATTTTCACTTCACTCACAGATTGCCCTTGAATCAGGTCTGGTACTAATAAGAACTCAGGACAAATATCTGATAATTTTGCAACCACAAATATGTTGTTAAATGAAAAGAAGGGGCTTTGGTTGGAATTATGCAAATTGTATAACTGCTATAAATAAAATTCACTAGGTCACAATCTAGTTTCCTCACTGTAGTGTGTTTCTGTAGACATTCTTTGGTCTTCATCTCCTTAAACATCTTTTTTCTTATTTACATTGTTTAATATTTTAGCAAAATAGATGCCTGCATTAAGTGACATTTTCTGGGTTACACAGTATAAATAATCTCCAAGATGTCTCACAAGTATATTTGTAAAACCATTTTATTTCATACTTGCAAATGAGAATTTTTAATCTTTTGGATTTATTTCATTTTGTTTACTTAAAAGCCATTGATAAGAAGATTAAGATAGGCATAGAATTTAGAAATCCTGGTAAATAATGGTCAATTTTATAGTTCTTTAAAGAAGCACTAAAAACTTCACACTTAAATGAAAATGAATTTGCTGTTCATAAACATAAAAGATTTAATGGCATATAAATTGAGAATAATTATTCTGTTGAAAAGGATTAAATTAAACCTAAATCAATAATAACATGTGCAGTTTCAGTTTAACTGCCTACTTTAAATAAAGTGGCAAATACATAACAGCTAAATGATTAATAGCAATGCTTTTATTCACCTCTCAACAGGCAAAATGGCCAGTTATTGAATATTTTATTGTGAGTGCAAAGGATGTTAATTGTACTAGGAACATGCTCCAATTTTAGTAATTTTTTGATTGAATACAATACTGAATATGAGGCTGCTCATTAAATGGAGATTTGATTTTATTTTGTTTGAAGATATCACGGTAAGCAATCAAATGTGGTCCATTAAAGCCAGCAAATATCATGGCATATGCATGAGAGACCGTCCCCCACCCCTTTTCTCTCTGCCTCCATTTCTAACCTAGGCACCTGAAGAGGAAACTCAGCATCTGTTGTCTGAGTGGTAACAAAAGAGTTGTGTATTCATTGTCTGTGTAACCTTTCTATCAAATGGGGAGGAAGAGAGGTGCATGTTTTGTGTGCAGATCATTACTGATGAAAGGGCACTTCACACTCATTTTGTCCCAGTGTGTTGACCTGGACCACAAAAACACAATTGAGCGTCTAAGCACATGAGCTCAGTACAATGGGGTTCTTTAGTATCATGTTCTATTTCAGCCATTAGATTTGTTTCTGTGAAGTATTACAGCCTTCCATGCTCATGAGTTTGCAAAACATAACCTCTTATTTCAACATATGGTTTCCATCTAGAAAGGGAAAAGGGGGGCTGTTCCAAGACAGTCATTGCTGGTGTAAATGGTGTGGCAAAATTAAAGTTCTTAGAAGAGCCACATTTTCCAACTTTACCTTTACTTGTACACATTCATAGAGTTTCTTTGGTTTGAAAATATCATCCTAAACAACTCGTTTTCTGTTTTGTTTTTTTTTTAATTGTTTGGGATTCATTGAGGGTGCAAAGAGTTAGGTTACACTGATTGCATTTGTTAGATAAGATCCTCTTATAATCATCTCCTGCTCCCAGGAGGTATGCTATACACCGTGACCTCCATCCCACTTCCTACTACCCTCTCCTTCCTCTACCCCTCCACCTTGTATTAGCTCATCTACTGCCTTCATATTAGAATTGAGTACACTGGATTCTTGCTTCTTCATTCTTGTGATGCTCTACTAAGAACAATGTGTTCCACCCCAATCCAAGTTAATACAAAAGATGTAAAGTCTCCATCCTTTTTAATGGCTAAACAGTACTCCTTGGTATATATATACACCACAGCTTGTTAATCCATTCCTGGGATGGTGGGCATTCAGACTGTTTCCACATTTTGGCGATTGTAAATTGAGCTGCAATAACCAGTCAAGTGCAAATGTCCTTATGGTACAATAATCTTTTTTTCTTCTGGGTAGATGCTGAGTAATGGGATTGCAGGATCAAATGGGAGGTCCAATTTGAGATCTTTCAGAATTCACCGTACTTTCTTTCAAAAAGGTTGTATTAGTTTGCAGTCCCACTAGCAATATAAAAGTGTTCCCTTCTCTCCACATCCACACCAGCATCTGCAGCTTTGAGACTTTGTGATGTGGGCCATTCTCACTGGGGTTAGGTGATATCTCAGGGTAGTTTTGATTTCCATTTCTCTGATAATTAGAGATGATGAGCATTTGTTCATATGTTTGTTAGCCGTTCATCTGTCTTCTTTAGAGAACGTTCTATTCATGTCTTTTTCCCAGTGATATAAGGGATTATTGGCTCTTTTTTGTTGACTAATTTGAGTTCTCTGTAGATCCTAGTTATCAAGCTTTTGTTCGATTCACAATATGCAACTATCTTTTCCCATTCTGAAGGTTGTCTTTGGTTGTTGTTTCCTTAGCTGAACAGAAGCTCTTCAGTTTAATCAAGTCCCATTTGTTTATTTTTGTTGTTGCAATTGCCATAGAAGTCTTCTTCATAAAATCTTTCCTCAGGCCATTATCTTCAAGTGTTTTTCTCACACTTTCTTTGAGGATTTTTATTGTTTCATGCCTTACATTTCTCTGGTTTGTTTCTAAATCCTCTGTGTTTTGTGGACTCTACTGAAAACATCAGTAGAATGGGTAGTGCTGAAAGGACTAGATGGGTTACATATATGTAAAGGCAAAGAAGTATTACCTGCATTTGTAGGGTGTGATATTACTTCTGCAGCCATTTAAGAACAGAAATGTGTTGAGGCTAGAAATTACAGTTTTTTCAGAAGGTCTAAATAATTTAATTCTCCTTGTTTTATCTTACTCATCTTCTTTCAGCAGTTGTTAAAATATTTCATCCTGTAAACACTGACATTTCTTAATTCCATTTCCTAAATTATGGTTCAGATAATTCTCCACAGTGCCTCAATCATGATTAAAAAATGGATTCTTAAAGATAAGCAAGCATTCTTTCAGGCCATCAAGGTACCACTTTGTGCATCACCAGAAACTTTGTGCTCTGGAATAACTTAAGCCCTAGGGAAAGCAGAATCCCTTGAGATCCATCAGCAGGAAACATAATACCCAACAAAGTTATGTCATGGTGACTGAACATAATATACAGCAACCAAAGATCAATGGGGGAGCTCAATGACTTACATTTTCATGCCTAGTTTTTGCAGAATCCTTACTCTGTGCCAGGGTCATAGTTCTCTGCACTTACATATATTAATTCACCTAATCCCCTCAGCAACACTATGAGGTAGGTTCTATTTATTATCCCCAGTTTATTGATGAGGAAACAACGGCACAGGAGATTAAATAACTTGCCCATGCTCACACAGTATGGTGGCACCAAGAATTGAGTATGGGGAGTTGAGGACCCTTGTCCTTAAATGCTCTTCCGTACCATTCCTCAGAACCAAAATACTCCACATCATTATTCAGAGAAACAAAGCACCCCAAATATTACATATGATTGAAGAAGGTCTCTAGCCAAGACTACAGACATAACACCATTATTAACTGATGTTGGTTAAATACCATGACCAGTGCAGCAGATTTCTTAGCATAATTGCACAAATGGAAACCAGGGAATCCATTTCCTTCAATCATTGAATACTATCTAATTTTTAAAAATAGTGGGCATTATTCCATTATTGATTATTTTGTGAGTCTATCATAGGATCATAGAATAGTGGTACAGGAATGAACTTTGAGATATTAGCTATCAATTGAATGTGGAAATAAGTTAACATGTTTTCGGTGACAAACAGGGTTATGTTCTCCTTTTTGAAATGTCCATAACCTCGATATTTACTTAGACATCTAAATCACTAGTTGATTATTGTACTATAGTTGGTGCATAATGCCTGTCCTCAGCTAGAGAGTAGATCCATCAGCCTGCTTCTTTTTTCTAGTATCCTCTGTGCCTGATATTCTGCCTATGTACAGGGAGGTGCTCAATGCATATCTGTTGAATGGCTGACTGCCAGATCCACTCACTAGCTCCCACATGCAGACACTGTGATGAGCCTGCTTCACTGTTACCTGTGGAAATAAATACGAGGCATCATGATGGGCAGAGCCCATCACAGAGCAGACTGCCAGCCTCTATACCCTGGTCCACCACTTGTTAGCTCTGTAACCATGGGAGACTTGCACAAGCTCTATAAGCTTGCATAAGCTTTCATTTCCTCATCTATTAAATGGTTGTGATATTAGTACTTCCCTCAGCTTTGTTCTAAGGAAAAAGATTGAAGACTTACTGCACACATTCCCTAGATCAATACAATGATGTGTGCTATCTTTACGCATTCCACCACAACTGAGTGGCAGAACAGTGACCTGCAGTACTGTCCCCCACAACTGTCCCTGACCAGCTCTGCTCTAAACAGTGCAAAATAGAAAACTATCTGTTCTGAACTTCCCAAAAAAGGCTTTAAGCCTCTGTAGATAATTCCTTCCCGAAACGCATCACTTTGTCCAAAAGTTTTTATGCCTTACGAAAATCTTTGCTAATTAAACTCTCGGGGTGTTTAGTTAAACCCAAAGTCCTTCACAGAGTCTACAAAGTCCTTCAAGGTTTGACTTTTGCTTAACCTATGTAGCCCCGAGCCTTCTATCCTCTCTCCTCTCTCTTACCCAAACAGAATTTGTTCTTTGAAAGTGCAACATTCTCTTTGTACATGCTGTTCCCTCAGGGTGGGGTACATTCCTGCCTTTTTTAGCCTCAGGTCTGAGCTTGCTTCCTCCAGAAAGCTTCCCCCAGCTCCCAAGACAAGATCAGATGTCTCCACTCCTAGTCCTGATGGCCTGATGGTCCTAATCACTCCAAATAGTCAAGTATTTCTTTCTTTCCTGGTCTGTATCCCTCCTTAGGCTGGGAGTTCACTACTGCGTCATTTACCACGTATCCCCCAACTTAGTACATACTCAATAAATAATACCTGTTGAATCAATGAGTGAGCACACGAGTAAGTAAAGTTAAATTCAGTTTCGTCTTTTAAGATAGCATGAATATGAGAAAACAGCCCCTTTCTTCAATTAGAAAGAAACCTTCTTTTTTTTTTTTGCAATTTTTGGCCGGGGCTGGGCTTGAACCCACCACCTCCGGCATATGGAGTCAAGCGCCCTACCCCTTTGAGCCACAGGTGCTGCCCCTAGAAAGAAATCTTTATTAACTTGAAGATAATAATTGTGTTTGCTTCAATCACCTGAACAACCGCAGTTGAAACTTATGTTTAACTCAGTACAAAATAAGCCCTAAAAAAAATGCATTAATTTGATCTAATGCAAGAAGCCTCTGCATGTTCAGATTCTAATTCGTTACTATTTTTTAAAAAATAAATATTAAGGGGCGGCGTATGATGCTGGAGGTGGCGGGTTCAAACTCAGCCTCAGCCAAAAACTGCAAAAAAAAAAAAGTTTAAAAATAAATAAATATTAATAGCTATGTTTGTGCTGACTGGAGTATTTTAGAGGCACTTGACTCTCTGTCCACAGTCCAATGCGGCAGTCTAGAGCAAAGGGGAGGGGAGCAAGGATCGCCCACAGTCCCTGCTGCCCACAAATTTATCCAGGTGATCTTTATACGCAAGATTATCTTTATATGCAAAATTAAATAAGCACTTTCAGGTACCTTCAGTCATGTTGATCCTTACACAGCCCTGAGAAATAAAACAAATGTAATTTATTCCTATGTTCTGGCTGGGAGATGAGATGATTTCCCAATTGACTCAAAACACAGGTAGTGACAGACCCAGACCTTGAGCCCAGGTCTCTGTGCCCTGCTGGACTATACCATGTCCCATGTATATACCCGTGACCCTAAGGGCCAAGTGAAAGCCAAGGAATACTTAAAAAAATGGTTCACCTGTATAGGGTGTTTACCCTGAAGGGACCTTGCTGGCTTAATACATTATATGAATACTGTGAGTTCATATAATGTTTTCCCAGGGACATCACATGGGAAAACCTCCCCATCAAAGCCCCAGGTGATCCCATGGTATAAGATGTGGGGAGGCATACAGTTAAGTGTCCGAAAAATTTCCTGGCAAATGTAGACCATTCCCATTTTGCTGGAGAAGAGGGATTCTCTTCTCTTGCTTTTCTCTCTCTTTGCTGGAGAAGAGGTAGTCTCTTCTCTTGCTTGAAACTATTTTCAGAAGTTTCCCATCTTAATACGTGAGCTAAAAAATTCAAGATGACAATTTAGCAAGGCAAGGAGTTTTGGCTTTTTGCTCTAGGTTTTTGCTTTACATCAAATCAAAGAAATCCAAGCCCACATTAAAAAGAGTAAATTAACCTTAGGGGGACCATTAGTTTGTTTACTCAGAATAAAATTATGTCCTCTGTAAATGGGAATATCAAATAACATAAAAAGCCTAGGAGATTTACATTTTCTTTTTGATTAGAGGATTGCATCTACTGTACTCAAGGAAGGAAAATCTCTCCCATTTAGCTTTTGAAGATCAAGGAGGCCATTAAATATGTCATATTACCAGCATTTTTTTTTTCCTTTTTTGGTTAAGACTAGGGGATGCTTTATAGATTGAGATTGTCATGGGAAAAGGAGGACTTCATTTGGGTTCATAGGGACTGATTATGGACAGGCTCACTTCCCTCTGGCAGGACCATATGCTTAACTTTTTATTCCAATAAGGCTGTCCTACAGCTCCAAGTGCTCTCTGACCTGCCTGCTGAGTTTTGTGTGCATTGACCTGACAACCACACATCTACACACCTTTCAGTCAGCCATGGCCTGATCTGAGTCTAAGCCTTGAGGATATTTCTATAGTACATTTAATAAACATCTGCAAAGACAAAAATGGAGTGAAAGTACAATCACTGAGAAAAAGGATGAATCTCTATATAGGCATTCAGTTGGGATAAAATCACTTTCATCCCCACAGGAGGAGACCCAGGCAACATAGGGGAACATAGACCAGGCAACTCATATTCCCCTTCTTAGGTAAAGAGCCAAATGTATGAGGAGCTTAAAGACAGGGAAGCATTCTGATAAATGAGTCAGTAGGTGATTTCGTTATTGTGTGACCATTGCTGTGTGCATTTACACACACCTAGGTGGTGTGGCTACTACATACCTGGGCTGTACTGCCTCCTGCCCCTAGACAAACCCTTACCACATGTTACTGTATTAATATGGCAGGCAACTGTAACACAGTGCAAAGTGTTAGTGTAAACACATCTAAACATAGAAAAGGCACCATAAAAAATAACAGCATAGGGCAGTGCCTATGGCTCAAAGGAGTAGGACGCCGGCCCCATATGCTAGAGGTGGTGGGTTCAAACCCAGCCCTGGCCAAAAACTGCAAAAAATAATAATAATAATAGCATAAAAGATAAAAAATGGGATGGCACCAGCCCCATATACCGAGGGTGGCAGGTTCAAACCCGGCCCTGGCCAAATTGCAACAAAAAAATAGCCGGGCATTGTGGCAGGTGCCTATACCCAGCTACTCAGGATGCTGAGGCAAGAGAATCACCTAAGCCCATAGTTGGAGATTGCTGTGAGCTGTGTGACACCACAGCACCCTACGAGGGCAATAAAGTGAGACTCTGTCTCTACAAAAAAAAAAAAAAAAAAGATAAAAAAATGGTTCGCCTGTATAGGGTGTTTACCCTGAAGGGAGCTTGCTGGACTGGAAATTGCTGTGAGTGACTCAGTGAGTGCACTGAAGGCCTGGGACATTACTGAACACTACTGTGGACTCCATAAACTTAGTACACTTAGCTGCTCTAAACTTATTGCATGATAATAAATTAACCTTTCTTTAACATAATTAACCTTTCTTTCTTCAATAATAAATTGCCCAAGCTCACTCTAATTTTTATACTTTCTAAACTTAAAATTTTTTAACTTTTTGACTCTTTTGTAATAACAGCTTAAAACGCAAATATTGTACCACCTTACCAAAATAGTTTCTTTCTTTATATTCTTATTGTATGAGCTTCTTTATTTACAATTTTTTTACTTTTTAAACTTTGTTTAAAATGGAGACACAAAGACACATGTATTAGCTTAAGGCCTACACAGGGTCAGGATCATAAACATTAATATCACTGTCTTCTACCTCCATGTCTTGAGGATCATAAACATTAATATCACTGTCTTCTGCCTCCACGTCTTGTCATTGGAGGGTCTTCAGGGAGAATAATGTGCACAGAACTGTCATCTCCTCTGATAACAATGACTTCCTCTGGAATAACTTCTGAAGGAACTGCTTGAGACTATCTTATAGTTACCTGTTGTTCTTTTTTAACAGGTAGAAGGCATGCACTCCAAAATAAAGATAAAAAGTATAGTATGGTAAAGACAATGTTAAACCTAGTCCAGTGGTTTATAATCATCAAGTATTATTTACTATACATAATTGTGTTGCCATACTTTACTTTATATGAGTTGCAGCGTGATACTTTGCTTACACCAGCACACCCCAAACAGGTGAGCAGTGTGTTATATTACCATGTATTGCAATTACAATTGTGTGTAGGACTATGATGTCACTATGAAATGGGGATTTTTGAGCTCCATTATGATCGTAGGGCCTTAACTGAAACATCATGCTTCAGCTAAAGTGTGAAATACAGTTTTATCTTCACCACCTGAAATACCAAATCACCATTGGTTGCATCAGTAATTGCATTCTTGGCACCATAGTGATTCAGTGGTTTAACATAATAGCTATTTCAAGTTGTTTTCTGGTATTTAGAAATTGGCTATCCCTTGTCTTTATTCCCTATTTCAATGAACTTGGATAATTACAACCTTTTACCCTATGTGTAGTATGTAGGTCTAATCTGAGCCTGGGCTCCATTTCTAACATACACGCAGTAAAAGGAAAATAATAGAGGAAAGATTGAGATGATTTCAAATAAAATGATCTACTGAATACAATGAGTGAATTTATTCTGATTAAGGACTTGCCTTTTTTTCCCCTGATTTGTGCAGACAACAACCAATAGAAGACAAATACTCAGACCTCCGATATGACCCAAACTGGAAGAATAAGGAGGAAGGGCAGCTGCTGACGGCAGAAGCATTGCCAGAGTCTACAGACAGCTCTTCAGAAAACCTGCCTTGGGACCCACTGTACCCCTCCAAGGAGCCCTCAATGGAACTCCTAAAGGATAATGGCGAACAGAAAAGGACTCCACAGAGTGTAGCCTCCTTACTTGGTAGTGAATTTTTAAGCCCAAGCTATGATCCTGGCATCCATCGCAGTGAGCCCTCTTATGAGCTGAGTGACAGTGACCTGGAGGAGAAATCAGCCAGCAATGCCTCTCAGTATGTGAAGAGTTCAAGTTCACACAATGAGGTTTTCCTGTCAGGATCACGTGGCACTCGGCGGAGGAAGTCCAAACAATATTTTGTGGAAAAAAACAAGCTGACTTTGGGATTACCTACTCCTAAACCGGACTCCTACCTTCAACTTCACAATAAAAAAAGGGGGGAAATTCACCTAGAACAGGTACGTTGTGGGTACATAAAAATCTCTTCTGAAACACTAAGAATTTGCATTTTTGTTTGAAATGGCTAGATGTCACTTCCTTTGGGTAGTGACATCTAGTAAAACAATGCTTCTGGTAGCATACCCTGTGTTGCTCATGCTTATAGAATGAGAGGAATTAGTCCAAAAATTCTTTTTTTTCTTTTTGAGATTCGGACGGCGATTACCACATGTGACCCTAAGCAGGTAAATGAATTTTTTGAATCTCAATTGTTGTTATTTTTTTTAATTTTTGTTTTTTTATTGTTTAGAATTGAGGGTACAAAATATTAGGTTATACTGATTGCATTTGTTAGATAAGTTCCTCTATAATTGTCTCCTGCCCCCAAGAGATGTTCCATACACTGTGACCTCCATCCCTCCCTCTCCTCCCCACTAGCTCATTCCCCTACCCCCCACCCTTTGTATTAGGTCATCTACTGCCTTCATATTAGAATTGAGTACACTGGATTCTTGCTTCTTCATTCTTGTGATGCTTTACTAAGAACAATGTGTTCCATCCCAATCCAAAAGGTTAATACAAAAGATGTAAAGTCTCCATCTTTTTAATGGCTGAATAGTATTCCACAGTATACCTATGTCACAGCATTAATCCATTACTGGCTGGTGGGCATTTAGGCTGTTTCCACATTTTGGCAACTATAAATTGAACTGCAACAAATAGTCTAGTGCAAATGTCCTCATGATACAATGATTTTTTTTAATTTTGGATAGATACCTAAGGGGATTGCAGGATCAAATGGGAGGTCTAATTTGAGTTCTTTCAGGATTCAACGTACTTCCTTCCAAAAAGGTTATATTAGTTTGCAGTCCCACCAGCAGTGTAAAAGTGTTCCCTTCTCTCCACATCCACACGAGCATCTACAGCTTTGAGGCTTTGTGATGTGGGCCATTCTCGCTGGGGTAGGTGATATCACAGGGTAGAGATATCACCTAACCCTGATTTGCATTTCTCTGAGGTCCAGTCATTGAATAGGACGGCCTCAAACTCCCACGTTCTAGCCATCGTCATGCCTTAGCCTGCTGAGTAATTGGGCTGTCACATGCTGCTATGCCTGGCTTTCTATTCTTTTAAAAAGAATCAAAATGAGTTTGACCTAACAGCGACATAATGATATGTTTGTGTAACTTATTTTAGTGAAATATAGTCAGTAGCATGAAACAATGTGGGTGTTTAAAAAATCATTATTGGCTTGGCGCCTGTGGCTCAATGGGCTAAGGCGCCATCCACGTACACCTGGCAGGTTCGAATCTAGCCCGGGCCCACCAAACAACAATGACAGCTGCAACCAAAAAATGGCCGGGCGTTGTGGCGGGCACCTGTAGTCTCAGCTACTTGGGAGGCAGAGGCAGGAGACTCGCTTGAGCCCAGGAATTGGAGGTTGCTGTGAGCTGTGATGCCACCGCACTCTATCCAGGGTGAAAGCTTGAGGCTCTGTCTCAAAAAAAAAAAAAAAAATTTTTTTTTAAATCATTATTCATCTATGCATGTCTGTTCTGCCCATACTGATTTTATGTTCCCTAATGGCAGGAACTATGGTTTGTACTTATTTTTAATCTTCACAGTAACTAGCTTAACACACTGTGAGGACTCAGGAAATATGTCTATCTCTTCCATCACCTCCTCAGGTCTCTTTAGTATGACTTGAAGTTTGTGTGGGGGAAATGGCATTTCTAGAGTGACTCATATTAGAATCACCTGAGAAGCTAATTTTGAAAAGTGATTCTTGACGCCATCCAGACCAATTTAACTCTCTAGGTGAGAGCCTGAGCATCAGTTTTTTTTTAATTTTTTTTTTTTATTGTTGGGGATTCATTGAGGGTACAAGAAACCATGTTACACTGGTTGCATTTGTTAGGAAAAGTCCCTCTTACAATCGTGTTTTGCCCCCAAAAGGTGTGGCACACACCAAGACCCCAAGACCCCA
>CAUYON010157843.1:0-33801 GCA_963573935.1 Arctocebus calabarensis
ATATAGTGATCAAGGAAATGCCATGAAGGATATCTGTAACAGTATGATCAAAATATTTCTGAATGTATATGAATCGTGCCCTGTGATTGCACCAATGTACATAATTATGATTCAATAAAATTATTAAAAAAAAATGTCCACGGACTTTCAAAAGGCTTATCAATATTCTCAATTAATGTGAATGGCTTAAATTGTCCTCTAAAGAGGCACAGGTTGGCTGACTGGATACAAAAACCTAGGCAGGATACCTGCTGCATATAAGAATCTCATCTTGCTTTAAAAGATAAATATAGACTCAAGATGAAGGGATGGTCATCTATACTCCAGGCAAATGGAAAGAAGAAAAAAGTAGGTGTTGCAATCCTATTCGCAGATACAATAGGCTTTAAACCAACCAAAATAAGGAAGGATAAGGATGGACACTTTATATTTGTTAAAGGTACTACTCAATATGATGAGATTTAAATTATTAATATTTATGCGCTCAATCAGAATGCCCCTCAATTTATAAGAGCAACTCTAACAGACATGACCAACTTGATTTCCTCTAGCTCCATAGTAGTTGGAGATTTTAACACCCATTTAGCAGTGCTGGATACATCCTTCAATAAGAAGCTAAGTAAAGAAATTTTAGATTTAAACTTAACCATTCAACATTTGGATTTAACAGACATCTACAGAAAATTTCATCCCAACAAAACTGAATACACAATCTTCTCATCAGCCTGTGGACATACTCCAAAATCAATCACATCCTAGGTCACAAGTCTAACCTCAGCAAATTTTTAAAAAATAGAAATTATTCCTTGCATCTTCTCAGACCATCATGGAATAAAAGTTGAACTCAATAACAATAGGAATTTGCATACTCATACAAAAACATGGGCACTAAATAACCTTATGCTGAAGGATAGATGGGTCATAGACGAGATTAAAAAGGAAATTACCAAATTTTTGGAACAAAATGACAATGAAGACACAAATTATCAGAACCTCTGGGATACTGCAAAGGCAGTCGTAAGAGGGAAATTTATAGTACTGCAAGCCTTCCTCAAGAAAACGGAAAGAGAGGAAGTTAACAACTTAATGGGACATCTTAAGCAACTGGAGAAGGAACAAAATTCCAATCCCAAACCGAGCAGAAGAAAAGAAACAAACAAAATTAGAGCAGAATTAAATCAAATTGAAAATAAAAGAATTATATAACAGATCAATAAATCAAAAAGTTGTTTTTTTGAAAAGGTCAATAAGATAGATAAACCTTTGGCTAACTTAAACAGGAAAAAATGATTAAAATCTCTAATTTCATCAATCAGAAATGGTAAAGATGAAATAACAACAGACTCCTCAAAAATTCAAGAAATCCTTAATGAATATTGTAAGAAATTTTACTCTCAGAAATATGAAAATCTGAAGGAAATTGACCAATACTTCGAAGAACACCACCTACCATAACTTCGCTAGAACGAAGTGGAAATGTTGAACAGGCCTATGTCAAATTCTGAAATAGCATTAACAATACAAAATTTCCCTAAAAAGAAAAGACCAGGACCAGATGGCTTCACGTCAGAATTTTACAAAACCTTTAATGAAGAACTAGTATCAACATTACTAAACCTCTTCCAAAATATAGAATAAGAAGGAATACTACCTAACACATTCAATGAAGCAAACATCACCTTGATCCCTAAACCAGGGAAAGACCTAACAAAAGAAGAAAATTATAGACCAATATCACTAATGAATATTGATGCAAAAAATATTCAACAAGATCCTAACAAACAGAATCCAACAACACATCAAAAAATTTATACACCATGATGAAATGGACTTTATCCCAGGATCTCGAGGCTGATTCAATATACGTAAATCTATAAATGTAATTCAGCACATAAACAAATTAAAAACTAAAGACCATATGATTCTCTCAATTGATGCAGAAAAAGCTTTTGACAATATCCAGCATACCTTTATGATCAGAACACTTAAAAAAATTGGTATAGAAGGGACATTTCTTAAACTAATAGAGGCCAACTACAGCAAACTCACAGCCAGTATAGTATTGAATGGAATTAAATTGAAATTATTTCCACTTAGATCAGGAGCCAGGCCAGGTTGCCAATTATTTCCTCTGCTCTTCAACATTGTAATGAAAGTTTTAGCCATTGCAATTAGGGAAGAAAAGACAATCAAGAGTATCCACATAGGGTCAGAAGAGATCAAACTCTCATTCTTCGCAGATGATATGATTGTATATCTGAAAACCACCAGGGATTCTACTACAAAACCTTCATAAGTGATCAAGGAATACAGAAATGTCTCAGGGTATAAAATCAACACCCATAAATCTTAGCCTTTATATATATCAACAATAGCCAAGCTGAAAAAATAGTTAAGGACTCTATTCCATTCACAGTAGTGCCAAAGAAGATGAAATATTTGGGAGTTTTCCTAATAAAGGATGTGAAAGATCTATATAAAGAGAACTATGAAACTTTTAAAAAAGAAATAGCTGAAAATGTTAACAAATGGAAAAACATACCATGCTCATGCCTTGGAAGAATCAACATTGTTAAAATGTCTATACTACCCAAAGCAATGTATAATTTTAATACAATTCCTTTTAAAGCTCCATTGTTATATTTTAAAGATCTTGAAAGAATAATACACCATTTTATATGGAATCAGAAAAAGCCTCGAATAGCCAAGACATTACTCAGAAATAAAAACAAAGCAGGAGGAATCATGCTACCAGACCTGAGACTACTATAAATCGATAGTGACCAAAACAGCATGATAGTGGCACAAAAACAGAGAGGTAGATGTTTGGAACAGAATAGAGAACCAAGAGATGAATCCAGCTACTTAACGTTACTTGATCTTTGAAAGCCAATTAAAAACATTCAGTGAGGAAAACACTCCCTATTTAACAAATGGTGCGGGATGAACTGTAAGAGGCTGAAACTGGACCCACACTTCTCACAATAAACTAAGATAGACTCTCACCAGATTACAGATTTAAACTTAAGACATGAAACTATAAAAATTCTAGAAGAAAGTGCATGGAAAACTCTTGAAGGAATCGGCTTGGGTGAATGTTTTATGAGGAGGACTCCTCATGCAATTGAGGCAGTATCAAAGATACACTACTGGGACCTGATCAAACTAAAAACTTCTGTACAGCCAAGAACATAGAAACTATAGCAAGCAGACAGCCCTCAGAATGGGAGGAAATATTTGTAGGTTATGGCTCCGACAAAGGTTTAATAACCAGAATCCACAGAGAACTCAAATGTCATTTATTAGCAAGAAAAGAACAAGTGATCCCTTCTCAGGATGGGCAAAGAACTTGAAGAGAAATTTCTCTAAAGAAGACAGGTGCACGACCTACAGACATATGAAAAAAATGCTCACTATCTTTAGTCATCAGAAAAATGCAAATCAAAACTACTTTGAGATATCACCTAACTCCAGTAAGATTAGCCCACATAACAAAATCCCCAAACCAGAGATGCTGGTGTGGACGTGGAGAAAAGGAAACACTTCTACACTGCTGGTGGGAATGCACACTAACACGTTCCGTTTGGACAATACTTAGAGATCTAAAGATTGACCTGCCATTCGATCCTATAATTCCTTTACTAGGTATACAGTCAGAGAACCAAAAATCACATTATAACAAAGACATCTGTACCAGAAAGTTCATTGCAGCCCAATGCATAACTGGTAAGTCATGGAAGAAGCCCAAGTGCCCATCTACCCACGAATGGATTAATAAATTGTGGTACATGTATACCATGGAATATTACACAGCCTTAAAGAAAGATGGAGACTTTACCTCTTTCATGTTTACATGGATAAAGCTGGAACATATTCTTCTTAGCAAAGTATCTCAAGAATGGAAGAAAAAGTATCCAATGTACTCAGCCCTACTATGAAGCTAATCTATAGTTTTCATATGAAGGCTATAACCCAACTATAGCACAAGAATATGGGGAAAGGGGCAAAGGAAGGGAGAGGAGGGGTGAGTTTGGGTGGAGGGAGGGTAATTGGTGGGGCCACACCCACGGTGCATCTTAGAAGGATATAGGCAAACATTACTAAATGCAGAATACAAATGTCTTTGTACATTAACTAAGAAAATGCCATGAAGACTGTGTTAATCAGTTTGATGAAAATAGTTCAGATTGTATATGAAACCAGCACATTGTACCCCTTCATTGAACCAATGTACACAGCTATGATTTAATAATAAAAATAATAAAATGCTGAACTTTAACCCTTAACTCATGCCATATACAAAATTTTTACCTTGAAATAGATCATAGATATAAAGGTAAAAGCTAACATTACGACATTTCTAGAAGAGAACATAGGAGGAAATGTAACAAGCTTTGGGTTATACAAAGGTTTATAAAAAAAATATATAGTTAATAAAAAGCACAGAGAGATCAGACCTAAAACACCGCCAAATGAAACATCATCCCAATTACAGATTGCATCCCTAAAGGGCACTATCAACTCAGGGAGGAATTAAAAAACTGTGGTACATGCATACCAAGGAATACTCTTCAGCCATTAAAAAAAGATAGAGACTTTACATCTTTTGTATTAACTTTGATGGAGTCGAAACACATTCTTCTTAGTAAAGTATCACAAGAAGACAAAAGCAAGAATTCAATGTACTCAATTCTAATATGAAACCAATAGACAATCTAATACCCAAATAAGAGAAAAACTCAAATAAATTCAAGGTGGTGAGTGGGGGAACAAAGGAGTGGGGAGAAGGGAGGAGAGAGGGGGATGGGTATGCTCTTACTTCATGGGCACAATATTAGGGTGTAAGGCACACTTCTTGGGGGCAGATCACATTTATAAGAGGGATTTTACTTAATAAATAGGAACACTGTAACCTACTTCTTTGTACCCTCAATTAACCTAAAACAATAAAATAAATAAATAAATAAAATTAGGAAGTGTGATGTAAAAAAAAAATTTATAAAAGACACAGTAAAGAAAATGGAAAGATAAACTGCAGACAAGAAAAAAAATAATTGCAAAACATATATCTGATAAAGAACTTTTTTCTGGAATATATAAAAATACTTTTATAATATTGAAAGGAAATAATGAAAATACAAAACAATCCAGTTAGACACCTCACCAAAGAAGATATACAGATGACCAGATATACAGATGACTCACAAAAGTGTGTTCAATAACCTTAGTCATTAGAGAACTACAAATTAAAACCACGAGGTATCACTATATACTCTCTAGAATTGCTACCATTTAAACGGACTAATCATGAGGAGAGTAAGGGTGTCCAACTTTTTGGCTTCTCTGTGTTACATTGAAAGGAGAGTTGTCTTGGGCCACACATTAAATACACAAACACTAACAAAAGCTGATGAGTAAAAGGAGAAGCCTCATGAATAATTTTCTTGCTATCTGCCACCACAAATAAGCAAAAATATCCTTGAATAATTTGCATGCAGCCTGCGGGCTGCAGGTTGAACACCTCTGAAAGGAATGAACAGATCCTCAGGATACATGGATAAAACCCAGAAGCATTATGCTAAGTAAAAGAGATCAGAAGTAGGAGACAACACACTGTATGGTTCCATTTATATAAAATTCTAGCCGGGGCAAACTTATGACGATAGAAAACTAAAGTGATAGAAATCTATGACTGCCCAGGGCAAGATTTACTTGGTAGAGGAAATTAACTGCAAAGAGGCAGAAAGGAACTTAAATATTTGTTACCTTTATTGTGTTTGTAGTTACATTACTGTATAGATTTGTCAAAACTCGTCAAACTGTACATTAAAAATTATTAAATTTTACCATACTTAAATTACATTTCAATATACCTAGTTTTTTTTTTTTTTTAAAGAGGCTGTATCATAGATCTTCAAATTTCCCTTTATTCTGTAAAGCATGATTCTTAGAAAATATGAATCTTTGATAATGGGCCTGATATTTTGCCCTAGAGGAAGACATTATTTTGCCAGATATTAAATAAGCCTGTTCTCTGCTGCTGGAGGAGGCAGAAAATCTCTACCTTTCAAGCTCTTTTGTTCTACAAACCTTCTTGAAAAGATGCTCCCGAACAAAGGTAGTCAGTACCCCTTTTTGCAAGACCCTAAAGAAATCTGAGTCCCTCATGGAGAACTACCTTTCAATGCTAGTCACTTATGCTGCCTCTGAACTTTCATGGAATGAGTTTTGCATTTAGAGTAAAAACTTTTGTGTTTAAAACCAGGTTAAGTCACTGTCTAGCTCAATGGTTCTCAACCATCCTAATGTCGTGACCCTTTAATACAGTTCCTCATGTTGTGGTGACTTCCACCCATAAAATTATTTTCATTGCTACTAGCAATTAAAGGGTTGCAGCATTAGGAAGGTCAAGAACCACTGGTCTAGCTAGACAAAGCTTTTTATTCCAGCTAAGCCTCAGTTTCCTTATCTATTAGATTAGGATAATAATCTTTTAAGAGTAATTGAGTCAAGGAAGATAATGTATTTTGATGTGAGTGCTTTTTAAGCTCTAAGGAACAGGATAAATAATTACTCAACTAGTACTTTTAATGATATTTTACTCTCTTATACTGTGAAGTTTGTTGCCAGCTCCTACTTTTTCATATTATTCCACCACACTTAACACAAATCTGAGTGGACAGAAGGTATGCAGTTAAAGCTTGATGACTGAATAGGTGCAAGTGAATTCTCTTTCCAATTTCCCCTTAAAAATTCCACAGCTTCTCTTTTACTTTTTCTCTTCTGACCACCCTTTCCCAAACATCTTCAAAGTGAAGAGAAGGAAAAAGGTCTGGTCTATTTTCTTGAAGAAGGCACTTTGACTTCTATTCCAGCACCTAAAGGGTGGCTACTTTTATCTGTGGCAAGTTTTTAGCAGATTGAGAATGGAGAAGGCGTGATGCATCCAAGCATCCTCACCAGACAAGAAATGTGTTCCTATAAATGGCCAGCACTTAGCATGGTGTTCATGCTCAGTAAAGAATAAAAAATGGGATATGAGAAGTTACTAGAAAAAAAAAAACATCACTTGTGTAATGATCTCTTTTTTAAAATGCTCCAGTGGATCCATTCAAGAACGCTGTTTCCTCTGTTTCTTCTGCAATGGGAATGTTAGCAGTGCAGAGTTTAGGATGAGACATTTAAGTTAGGCTTTCTCCTGTGGATTAGGAGATGATGATGATGGTGGTTGCAAGTGACCCAGGATACTGCAGAGTAATTACGCATGCAGAGGTTCCAAAGTCAGCATATAAAGCAAAAAATGTAAAAGGTTATGTGTCTACCCTTGAACAATACAGGAAGGGTGCCACAATGGGTACCAAATTACTGTCTCCTAATGAGGTCAGTATATCCAGATCCTCTGCATCGAGCATTAAATGATGCACGTAGCTTGCTACTCTGGGTCAAATAAATGCATTTAAATGGTAAACCTTGTATTTTCCATCAGAAGTTCATATTGGGAGCACATGGGCATATAAAGCAGTTGAGAAAAGCAGATTTGTGTCTCTCATCACTCCCTCTTCAAGGAGGTTGAAATGACAAGCCAGACGCTCTCTTCATCTTTCCCATGACTAAATCCACCCCAGTCAAACAGGAGTAAGATGACATCCTGCCTCATCCTCAAAAGGTTAACTTTCCACTTCCATTTCTTGCTTGATATACATTAATCCTTATATAAAATACTAGACACATGTAGACAGCTTTTCCACATGGATATATCTAAGATTGATACAAAAGAAGGCAATAATAAGTCTTTTCTCAGTTACATGATTAATGTACTCTGAGGCTTAGGAAAAAGCCAGTAATTGAGAAGGTTTAGGAGTATGTCGAGTGAATTCATTGCTGTCAGAGACAATTCACCATTTCGTTGATGGAGCCAGCAGCAGCCCTTTTGAGAGCAAGAAATAGCCATAAATCTAAACAGGAAAATATCTGAGTTTTGCTACCATGTCACATAAAATATCTCTTCTCAGAGTTAGAGGTATTTTTCAAAACTAAGTCAAAGCTATGGCTATGAATAAAAACAGGCTTCTTCAAGAATGAGTAATAAAGACAACATTTTATGAGACTTCAAATTTGACCTTTCTTGGAAATTCTAATATCCAGCAAGAACTTGTCTTTGAGCTCATAAACATATAATTCATTTGATTTTCTTCCAAATTTCTTCTAAGCTAAGATTGCATTTTGGAGGTGGGAGAAGCAGAACATTGTGAACAGGTGAGGAACACAGCGATTCACTTTGAACAGAGGGTGAAAGCCAAGGTCAGTGGGCTAGACTGTCCCACAAGTGTCTTTCATTTAGCTCACACAATAGGGCTTAAATAGAGCGTAGAATTTTTTTTTAATTAATTGCTAACCAAAACAGAATGGAGGCTTCACATTAAAAATATATATATATACACACACCAGATTTCTAATTTCTTTTTGATGAAACTAAATAATCTGGCATTATCGGGGTGACACTACTTCCAGGCAATAATCAACTAAGTTTAGAAGAGATTATCCCTTTAGAAAGAATAGAAGGCCTTCATTTTGCCACCGTTCCCATCACTCCTTGTTATTTTCCAGACATGTAGGCCAAGTGTGAGTTTCCCACTTTTGTGTACCTGAGCTGTTGTTTTATGTCACAGCACGGTTAAAAGGAACTCTGAAATTTTGTATCTATGTGTCTACTAAATGTGTGTGGGAGTGGGTGCTGGAGGTCCAAGAGGGAGAATGCGCCTTGGTTCACATGCTTGGGTTATCTGATTGGGCCCAGTGAACTTTTGAGTTTGAATTTGCTACCTTAAAAGTTCCCTTCTTTCAAGAAGCCTGCCCTTTTACTGTCTGTCCTTTGAAATGCTCCTTGTCACAAAGTTTCTTTAGATGCGATGCAACTGGTATTTTAGATGCAGCATTTAAATGATCTTTGCACAAATCAACCTATAATAACTAAATGTAGAATATAAAGGTCTGAACACAACAACTAAGAAAATGCCATGAAGGCTATTTAACCAGTTTGATTAAAATATATTTCAAATTGTATATAAAACCAGCACATTGTACCATGATTGCATTAATGTACACAGCTATGATTTAATTAAAAAATTTTTGAAAAGAAAATAAAAGCAAAGCATTTCCTCTGTCTTGGGTAAGTGCATGGGCTCCGTCACAAACAGACCACTTGCATAACTCGCCATCCATGTTGATGGTCTCCTCTGAGCTCTACTTACCTCCCCACTGCCACCTTAGGAAAAGAAAACAGGCATATTCCAATATGCAATCCTCTGAGTGAGGAGAGGTTTGCTGCAGTAAAGTAATTATGTAATTATTATAATGAAATATGATATACCTCACCACCCCAACAGAAAAAATAGTTTTTTTCTTTATCTCAAAGGATCTAAATGTTTAAAAGCTTAAAGATGGTTACTGCCATAATTCTTAGGCAAGAAAAAAAAAATTAAGGAATGAACATTGCTTTTACGATAGCCATGGAGTTAAAATGATCTGATTGTTGCAAGGACATTGTTCAGAATATTAGATGACTCTAAAGCAGCAACAGACTTCCCATATTTAATATGAGTCTGAACAAAATTAAATTTTAGGAACAGTATAAGGTCACGCAGTTAATGTGCCAACCCTTTTTACATTTATTTCAATCTCATCTCCCAGCATTGTCACCAGATTCTTGCCTTCTTTCCATCTCCATAAATAAACTGTGTTGATTCTTGAAACTGCATTCACTTTCTTGGCTTAATTACTTTCCATGATAACGAATTCACTCCCAATTTCCATAAAGTAGCCCACATGAGCCCCTCATTTTCCTTCCTACCTGCACTGTTCATGTATGTGACATCGTTAGAAAGAGTGGATGGATTCTTTCCTCCCTTCCCTCTCTGCCTCCTTTCCCTCCCTCCCTGCTTCCTTTCTTCTTTACCTCTGTTTACTTCTTCCTTCCTTCCTTTTCCCATAATTATTTCTTCCTCCCTCATCCTCCTCTTTTCTCTTTCTTCCCTTCTTCTCTCTCTTCCCCCTTCTTCTTCCTCTTTTCCTTCTCCCTTCCTCTGTCCCCTTCCTTCTTCTCCTCCTCTTCTTCCTCCACCTTCTCTTTCTCTCCTTCTCAATCTCTTTCGACCTGCCATCTTTCAGTCTTCCCAATTCCTTACCATGACCAAGCCTCTGTCTACTTTTCCTGGCTCTAGGTCATTTGCCCCTGCCGCAGTGGCCTCATTCTGTTTCTGAAGCTAAGAACTTTCCCCCCTCATTTGCACTAACTGAATGCCCAACTCTCAGACCTGTCTTAGGCCCAGTTCATATATTCCTCCTTAGGGAGGATATCCCCAAGGCATGTCCTAGGTTACTTGTCACACCTCTGACTGTACTGTCATTCTGCAGTTATCTCATTTCTTCTTTATTCACTTATCTTTTGTCTGTCTCTCCAGGATCTGTGTCTGCCTTGCCTGCTGCTCAAGCCCATCTCCTAGTACAGTGTCTAGCTCCACAGACATTCAATGAAAACTTGCTAATGAAAAAGCAAAGGTCCATTTACCATTTGAATATGCTTCCTTTTGTTTTCAAATCACATGAGCATCCTTTCTGTTTGAGGGCTTTGAAAACCAAGTACCTCCAAGTCTTTGTTGGGGGAAAAACATAGCAACTTTTTATAATTATAATTTTGTGGGAGGGAGGGGAAAAGTGTCTAAAGTGCCATTTTTTCCAAATATTTTATATGCACCCAGTACATTAAACACAAAGCCCAGAAACCATCTCCAGAGATTATTTTTCTGGGGTAAAGCCAAAGAATCTTAGACAAGAACTTGGGGTTCTGATACCTAATCCATAGTCCACAAAGGTTATTTGGAAAATACCATTCTAGGGCTTAGATGGTGCTGTAGATTGAATTAAGTGATGTCATTTCCCAGGGATTTACTTACATATAAAAATTTATAAAGGAATCAAGGAGACTTCTTGGCGAAAGCGGAAATGGGACACCTTCTCACCTTCTCCATCAGGTTTTTCTTGGGAAGTGTCTGGTACAGGGGGTTTGTTATGACCAAAGCCAGACAAATTACCAGATTACCACAACCCCCCCACAAAAGAACCTCCCACTATGAGGAGGTTCTATGAGGAAGACTGGATTCTAGATGGGGAATGCATGAATTCACAGAGGGCTATTTCAGGTGACACTGATACCTTCCTTACCTAGCATCCCTGATGACATTCAACTGGAAGGTCAGGAACAGGTTTTGTTGTTATCGTTGTTATTCATTTCGTTATGGGAAGCAATTAACTGAATGCAAGGTAAAATCTTTTCTCCAACCCTGGGAAGGCAAGGGGTCACCCCAGAGCTCTATATCTTATTGTGAAATACAACTTTGTCAGCCACAGCAGGATGATTTTCAGAGTGAGCACCTTGAAATAATTTAAGATGAAAAATCTCAGGACAAGTTTAAGTGACTATAATTCAGAATCAGTATAATTTTAGCACTCAAAGAAGTATGACCTGATTTTGTTCTTGCATGTTGGTGAGGTCTGGAAATATTGGTAAACACAATAATGGAATATTAGCATTAGAAGGATGGTAATTCATTGCTAAAAGCAATGTTCATTCCAGGATCTAGTTATACTTGCTCATCTGAGAGACAGCAAAACTAAGGATCAGAGAGAGGAAGAGAGCTGTCCAATATCACGTGGTTACATTGTGCAAGATGTCATATTCACTTGTTCAATTTAAGTATGTTTTGAGCATCGACCATAGGTCTAGATCTTGACAACAAGCAAATCACTTCAATTCATAAAACACTGACAAAGTTCCTATTGTGAACATGGCATGATAATGGATATGGGTGATAAAAAGATAAGTATGATACAAACTTTCTCTTGAAGAGTTCATTGTATAGTGAAAAAGAGACAGATTTATTTTTTTTTTAAAAAAGGACCACACAGGGCTCAGTGCGCATAGCACAGTGGTTATGGCACCAGCCACATACATCAAAGGTGGAGGGTTCAAACACAGGTTGGGCCAGCTAAACAACTGCAACAACAACAAAAAAAATAGCTAGGCATGTGGTAGGCACCTATAGTCCTGGCTACTTGGGAAGCTGAGGCAAGAGAATTGCTTAAGCCCAAGAATTTGAGGTTGCTGTGATCTGTAACACCATGGCACTCTACCGAGAGTGACATAGTGAGACTCTGACTCAAAAAAAAAAAAAGCAGACATTGTACAAGGTGATATTTGCCATTCTTGATGAATGCATATAGTGAGATCATATTACACACATTTAACTTACATGTAAAAGGCCATTCCCTTATCTTATCCATGATAAAACCCCCAAATCTATAATATGTATTAGTGTAGTTGAAGAAGTTTATTATTAAAATGGAATGGAATAAACTCAGCAAACAAGGAGGAATACTAAAAAAATCTATATTGTTAGTCATTAGGGAAACAAAAAATAAAATCAGAATTAGGTACCACTAAATATCTATTACAATGTCTTAAATTTAAAAGACTGATCACATCAAGCATTGGTAAACATGTCCAGACATTGCAACTCTCACACCTGCCTCTCACACCCTACTGCAAAGTAGTAAAAACACTTTGTAAAATAGTTTTGAAGACATGTGCAGTCCATTCTGTTTAAAAGTTAAATATGTACCTGCTTTATGAACTAGTTATTCAAACCCAAGGTATTTACCCAAGAGAAAAGAAAGTCAAGGTTCATACAAAGATTTGTACATGACTGTTCATAGCAGCACTATTTGTAATCACTCAAACCTGGAAGCCACACAGATGTCTGTCAACAGGCGAGTGGAGAGCCTAATGATCACACAGCTATATAGGGGAGACTGTTCAACAATAATAATGAACTCTTGATACACACAACATCACATTGAATCTCAATATAATTATGCTAAGTGAAAACCAGAAAAAATAATACATAAATCCATCTTTATATAAGTCTAGAAAATGAAAAGTAGTCTGTAGTGATGAAATGTAGATCAGTGATTGGCTGGCCAGGGGGTGGAGGGCAGGGTGGGCAGGGAGGAGGAATTTTAAAGGGGCACGAGGATAGGTCGGGGGCTGATGGTTTCACAGGTGTACTTCTACACCAACACTTGTCAGAGTGCATACTTTATGTTCAAGATCATCAATAAAGCAGACAAAAATAAAGATGCATATTAATAAGGATAATAAGAGAATATTAATAAAGATTAATAAGAGAATATATTAAAAAAGAAAAAAAGAGAGAAAATATCAAAGGGTTTATAGTTATAGAACCTGACCCAGAGTGTGAGCCCCACTTGCTGCACAGCAGGACACGAGTCTCCCGACTTCTCTGCAGATGAAGATAAAAATTCTTGCTCTACTATCTTATAGGATTACAATGAGGAACTAATAGAGGGGCAAGCACAAAAGGACTCTGTAAAATGTGGCACTGGATTCTTCATCTCCAGAGGCAGGAAAATCTGATGACTGGTCAGAGGAAAGATGACAGGAGGGCAGAGAAGAACAAACACATCTACAGGGACCAGGGAAGCCACAGCAAAGAGAGGTGCCTTTGAGGACAGAAGGAAGGCTGAAGGGGAAGGGGGCTGGCAAGAGCTGAAAGGGCAGCACAGAGAATAGCAGGTTGGGTTCTGCCATGCTGGACACCAGGAGAAGAATGACGCTGCCAAGACAGACGATAAGGGAAATGAAAGCTGAGGGCAGAGCCTGGGCTCAGACTGGGTCAAAAGAATGCTTGGGAACACAGGCTTGTGAATATATTGATTCTGCATTCTTCCACGCGGCTTCGTGATCTTCATGAAACTCAGGTATCCACTTGCTCTTCAGATGAATAAAACAAATCCTTACCAGGGCCACCGTCTGGCCTGGGACCTGCTTCTCCATTTGTCACCGTTGCGTTCCCCTTGATATTCTGCACATTGCTAATCTCTCAGCAGGTACCACAGAGATGTGGTGCTGCTCTTCTCTCAGCTTACTGCTCTGTTTGAATCCAATCTCAGATCAGCTGTTGCCTCCCCACCACCATGTTGGAGAAATCTCTTGTCTCCTTCCAAACTAAGTGAGATTCCCCTGTGATCCCTTTCACAGCACCCAGTACTATTCCCCTGAGGTGCATATCACTGCTGCATTTGCCTTGTGTCCTGGGATGACTCCATCAGGGTCTGTCTCTCACCAAAGTGCAATGTCTATGGGGGCAGATGGAATATCTGTTTTTGTTCCCTGTTGCAAGCCATGCAGGTGACCCAGATTCACGTAAGGCGATGGATGAAGTAGTAAATCAAAGTCCTGTGAGAAAAGGGGTTTCTTTGAAACCTTAAGGATTAAAGAGACAGTGATATGTGTATATGTATGAGATTAATCTGAAACTAATCTATGAATGGGTATTTTTATTACCTCCATTTTGCAGATATAGACACCCAGGTTCAGAGAGGTAAAGTTACTTGCCTCCTATCACAATGTTCAAGGGGGCAGAACCAGTAGGTGAACAGTGTCCTCCTGACTCCAAAGCCTGACCTTTTAGCTAGCCCTATCCCTCTAATTTTAAAAAGAAAGTTGATCCCTAAGATCTTGTCCAACTCTAACTTTGTCCAATCCTATAATCTCAAGAAAATTAGCTGGCGATACCCCAACAAGGCAACCTTCATCTGCGGTCTGCATTAACCTTTCAGATCTCAGGGGTGCCTGCCAATCCATCCCTCCAGGAATGACAGACACACTCTTCCACTCTTGGGCTAAGAACTAAGAAGAATTACAATCCAATTGACTCTGCAGGCTAAAAAGAGTGGCTGTTTAGCTTACGTCAGAAGGGCTCCCTCTAAATTAATATTTTGACATCAATCTTCACCCATTGTGTGGCAGCTCAGAGCTGTGTCCTCCCTGGGTGAGCCTGGGGCAGTGGCTCCAGGGAGGGGGAAGGGTCAGAGTAGGCCTGACCTCCTAAAGTCTAATAAATTCCTTTGCCAGATAGGAAACTACTGCTCAAAGAGAGTGTCTCCTTTCAAGTACACAGGTTGTCCCCATCCCTGCTATCTGAGTCTCCAGTGGAGTTTTATAAAAGTGAAATTTCCCCCATAATCAGAAGTGCTTTGACACTGGTCAGTTAGACATTAGGACATGTGTTAATAATTTATGAAGACCCATCAGCCACTCAACTTGCATACCAGTTGATTTGCTTCTCTACTTGGCCACAGATAGGATTGGCTTTGATCTAGTTGGTATATGTAGGGTGGGGCCACTAGGGAAATAAATGTATCAAGTGCCTACTATGTCAGATGTCTTTGTCTCACAATAACCCACCCAGGTAAATATTAGTGACCCTGTTTTACTGATCACAAAATTGAGGCTCAGAGAAGTTACTCTAAATCATGCAAGTAGGCTAGGTAAGATTAGTTTCAAATACAGATTTGTCTGGTCCCAGGTCTGTGTTATGTCTGTGAACATTATGACCAGTAGTTGGAACAAAGAATCTAACACAAATTTTACAAAGACATAAAAATGTTTTTTCTAGACATACATTTAATAAATCACATTACTAAAGAGGATGCTGTTAGACCAGTGGTGTTCAAAGCATGATGCACAGACTCTAGTCCATGAGCTGCTGGCTGCCAACCTACTGTGATAGGCACAAAAATTAAGAGAAAACATTGAGAGACTTGGATAACAAGTGGACACTGGCATAACATCCAAGCATGTGATCACATAATTCATTACTAATGTACTTCACAGACTATTGATCCACAATGGACAGGAAATAAAACTTCTAAGTGTTCATTCTCTACAAGTAGTTTTGAGTAGCTCTGAATTAGATGGAATTGGGTTTGTGGGTGTGGTTTCATCTGGGGAGTAAGATAGGGAGAACTGTGTAAGGCTCAAGAGCAAAGACTCTTAAAGATTCAGTGTAGCCAATCAGATTCCAGCTTCTCTGGATACAGTGATCTTAGGCAAATGACTTAACCTCTGTCTATAAAGTTCATAACTCCTAGGTTTACTGTGAAAATCCAATGAAATCATCCATGTGATGTATTTAGCTCCATATGGGGCACTCAGTAAATGCTAGCTGCTACATTTATTGAGTGATTTCATTATGCCAGGTTAAACTGTAATGATCATATTACTTGTCTTTTATTGATGCTTGTTCTGTCATTAGACTGTATTCCTTTGGGTTACACTGGTGGCTGTATTTAGAAATTTAAATACCTCCCCCAAAAGACAGGTATTTAAGCATACCGGCTTAACATACCATCATTAAGAGAAGTTATCATTAAGGCAGTGTTGACTAGGAAAAGAGAAAATAGGGATTGGGAATGACCCCAAGGTGTCATGTGGGGAAGGAGGGTTGGCTGGGGGCAGCCTAAGAACATGGCTTGTGGAAGAAAAATTTCGTAAAAGAAGATCTTGAAATGAAAAATTCTGGAGACGTGAAAGCTAGGGGTAAGGCTAGGTAGTGGTTTGGAAGAGTTATCTTTAAGAAGGCAGAGGAGAAAAGACATTCCAATTCACACAAAATAGCTATTAAGAACCGAAATCTGGAGGCAGACTTTCTGAGGTTAAAGCCTGTGTTTCCATGTAATAACTATGTGACCTTGGACAAAGTACACTTTCTTTCTGTGCCTCAATTTTTTCATCTATAAAATAAGAATAAATACAGTGCCAATTTCATTGGGTGCTTGTGAGAAGTCAATGAGAGTATGTGTATACACACACACATGTTCTTAATGTACATCCCAAATTAATAGCAGGAGAGAGCTGCCAATAGTTAGAATGTGCTGTTGCTACTACTACCAACATTAATAATTATAGCAAATACTCTTCATATATATGCATACATACTTAGTGCATGTGTGCGTGTGTGTATATATATATTCCTTTTTTTACGTGTGTGTATTCTTGATGTATGTGTGTGCATCCCAACATTATTGCCCCCCAAAATGCATTGCAGGTCATATAAAAAATATTTAAGGGTTTCTGGTGACCTACACAAACGCTAAATTATAATAGAGCCCTGAGGTCCACCTCTGACTAAATTTGAAGTCAATGAAAACAAGTGATTTACCTAAACTTTAAATGAGAATAAAAGATAACTTTAATAAAACTAAGTATGGTTTTATTAAATTCTAAACTATTTTAAGAGACTGAAAGGCTGGAACTCCAATGTAGGAATTTCAAAAAGCCTATGGATGGGATGGGAGAGATTTTTGGAATGGGAAGGAAAGAAGTAAGACATACTACTGCCTCTCAAACCATGCTTCAGAGTGCTGAGACAATGTTCTGCCTGCTTGGAAGACCAGGGAAGACCCTGAGAAGACCACAAAGTTGCCCTTACCCCCAACTTGTCAACACTGCCACACCCCAGCCCAGTCACTTGGTGACCTCTGCTGGCATGCCTTAGGTAATACACAATTGATGTAGGTGGTTCTTGAGCCCTCCTGGGAGAATTTTTTTTGAGCAGTAACGTCATTGGATACCCATTGCCCAGATCTTGATTTTTCTATTATTCTTTAGTAGAATGAAGCAGGTTCCATGGAGAAATTGCCAATGTCTAAGAGTAGACAGAGAAAACACAATATGAGCCTGGAGTTTCTTGCAATGTCCAACTATAAAGACATGCTCAAAAACCAAAAGTGCCTACATACCCATATTTATTGCAGCACTGTGAACAGTGGTCAGGATATGAAGTTGGTCTAGGAGTCCAGTGATGGATGAGTAGAACAGGAGAATGTGGTGTATACACCCAATGGAATAATGTTCAGCCATAAGAAAGAATGGATTCCTGTCTTTTGCCGCAGGAACTGTGCAATGGAGTTGGAGGACATAGCGTTGAGTAGGATGGGACAAGAACAAAAAGACAGATACTGCATGCTCTTACTCATATGTGAGAGTGATCAATTTTATTGATCTTGAGAACGGAGAAAGTGGAATAGAGGATGCCAGAGGAGGGAGGAGTATAATGAAGAGAGGTTGGCTAATGTGTTTAAATGCACAGAAAGAAGGAATAAATTCTAGTATTTGATAGCACAGTTGGGTTCCTATAGTTACAAATAATTTATATATCAAAATACCTGAAAAAAAAGATTTTAAATGTCCCCAATGTAAGAAGAAGTAAATATCTGAGATGACAGGAATCCTAAATACCCTGATTTGGTCATTATACATTATATGCATGTATCAAAATATCACATGTGCCCCATAAGTATGTACAATTACATATCAATGAAGAGGAAAATAATTTAAAAATGAGAAGAAATAAAAAGGAAATCAGACAACATTATCCATTGTCCCACCACCTCCATCCTGTGTGTAACATTTGGTAGCATAAACCTTTTTGGTTTCTGAGAAATCTTTAAAGAATTAGATCACACAAGCTTCCCTTGGTAGCTATTTCTGGCATTAATACTCAGTCTGTGACTATACCCACTGAATTCAATTGAAAATTCCTATTTATTTAGGAAACAAATCATTGTACATGGCTTGGATTACAGTATCTCATTTAAAAATGTTTGTTTATGAAAACAAGGCACTTCTACCTTTGACAAAGAAAAAAGGATGGGGGCATATCAAAGAGTCACAGGATCCAACCTGATAGAGCTACTAAGGACCACAACTGGAGAATTTGAGCCAAAAATAAATAACATGGGCTGGGTGCAGTGGCTCACGCCTGCAATCCCAGTATTCTGGGAGGCTGAGGCAGGTATATTACCTGAGCTCACAGGTTCAAAACCAACCAGAGTAAGACCAAGACCCCATCTCTAAAAATAGTTGTGGCAGGTGCCTGTAGTCCCAGCTACTGTAGTCTGGGAGGCTGAGGCAAGATAATCACTTAAGCCCAAGAACTTGACGTTGCTGTGAGCCCTGATACCATGGCACTCTACCAAGGGTGACAAAGGGAGACTCTGTTTCAAAAATAATGATAATAATAATAATAATCATATGACATTGGAGTGCTACATACATAAAGTATAAAATAAATATACTTATTTATACTGATACATATCATTTACACACATATTATATCATTTATGTATTTATCATTACATATATTTGTATGTTTACCATTCATATATGTATTTAAATGATTAACTGGGTTAATGAATAAATAATAAGTAAAAAATTAGTGGCCAAACTTTCCCACAGAAGAATTCCAAATAATGTAGGTATATAGTATTATTATTATTCTCTGTTTTTGAGACAGAATCTTACTCTGTCACCTTGAATAAAGTATGTCGTAGCTCACAGCAACCTCAAACTCTTTTTTTTCTACATCAATTTTTTTTATTAAGTCATTTGTACATAGATCATACATATCTTTATGCCATTATGTGTTTTGATGTGTTGATTATTTGTACAAATTGGAGTGCTTACATGCTACTAATTAACATAGCTTTCTCCTCATTTACCCAATTACAGTATTAAGACATTTGTGTGCACTAATGTACACAGCCATGATTTAATAAAAAAAGAAGAAAAAAAGAAAATATTAAACCTTCATTATTAAAAAAAAAGACATTTTTGTTCTACACCTGATAGATCCAACTTGTACTTGCATTATGCTCCATAGGTGTGGTTCCCCTATTAACCCTCCCTCTATCAACCCACCCCACTCCCTTCTCCTCTCGCTCCACTTCCCTCCTTACAATAGTCAAAGGGAAAAAACAATCAAGGACTCTATTCCCTTTACAATAGTGCCAAAGAAGAAGAAATATCTGGGAGTGTATCTAACTAAGGACATGAAAGATCTCTATAAAGAGAACTATGAAACTCTGAGAAAAGAAATAGCTGAAGATGTTAACAAATGGAAAAATATACCAAGCTCATGGCTGGGAAGAATCAACATTGTTTAAATGTCTATACTACCTAAAGCAATCTACAGATTTAATGTGATCCCTATTAAAGCACCTCTGTCATACTTTAAAGACTTGGAAAAATTAGTACTTCATTTTATATGGAAACAGAAAAAAACCTCGAATAGCCAAGATATTACTCAGAAATAAAAACAAATCAGGAGGAATCATGCTTCCAGACTTCAGACTATACTATAAATCAATAGTGATCAAAACAGCATGGTACTGGCACAAAAATAGGTAGATGTATGGAACAGAATTGAAGACCAAGAGGTGAACCCAGACACTTATCGTCATTTGTTTTGATAAGCCTATTAAAAATATAAATTGGGGGAAGGATTCCCGATTCAATAAATAGTGCTGGGTGAATTGGCTGGCCACCTGTAAAAGACTGAAATTGGACCCACACCTTTTTCCTCTAACAAAAATTGACTCTCACTGGTTAAAGGACTTAAACTCAGACATGAAACTATAAAAATTCTTAGAGGGAGTGCAGGGGAAATGCTTGAAAAAATTGGCCTAGGAGAATACTTTATAAGGAGGACACCCCAGGCAATTGAAGCAACATCCAAAATATACTACTGGGATCTGATCAAATTAAAAAGCTTCTGCACTTCCAAGAGCAACCTCAAACTCTTGAGCTCAAGCAATCCTCTTGCCTCAGCCTCCCAAGTAGCTAGAACTTCAGGTGCCCACCACAATGGCTGGCTATTTTGTCTATTTTTAGTAGAGTTAGAGTCTTTCTCTTGCTCAGGCAGGTCTTTAACTCCTAAGCTCGAGCAATCCACCCACCTCAGCCTCTCAAATTGCTAACACTACAGTTGTGAACCATCACGTCTGGTTTATATAATATTATTATTAAACTGTAGGAGAAGAATACACCTTCACTTGAATTTGAGATAAACAATGACATGGGACATGCAACCTGGGACATATTTATACTAAAAATTATTTATGGTTTATCTAAAATTCAAATTTTAACTGAGTACCTAGTATTTTTGTTTGCTAAATCTAGCATTTCTACTCAAATATCATTTTATCAGTGAAGCCTACCTTTGTGCTCTCTAAAATTGTTTTTACCTTTCTCAGATATTCTGCTCTGCTTTTTTTCTTATACACAATCTAATACGCTATATAGTTTACCTATTTGTCACTTTATTCTGTCTGCCTACATTGTGATGTAGAGATTCAGACAAGGGATCATTCATTGCTATATCCTAGACACTTAGCACACACTGGCACCCAGGAGGTGCTCAGTAAATGTTTTTTGAGTAAATGAATATCCTCAGGGATTAAGAATTATTGAGCTTTTATCTCATAGCAAGCATTGCAGTAGTTCTTGGGATACTCATAATAGTCTTGTGCACCATGTGTTATTCCTTTTGCACAGTCAAGGCTCAGAGAGGTTTGGTAATGTGTCTAAGGTCACACAGTAAACTATAGTTTTAGGATGTGAATCCAGGTCTGCCCACTCAGCAAGCATTCTCCTCTGCTGATCTTGTCAAGAGGAAAATACTTTTTATTTGTTTTTGGTGAGAATTTATAAAAGTGTTCCATTTGGTGTGTGAAGTATTTAATTCAACAATCAGATGATTGTTCTTGGTTTACACTAAACTTCCTTCTGCACATATATGGGACAAAATGCTGGCAATTGCTCTCCACAGCTCTCTGGGACCCTGTCCTATATCAAGGCTGCCTTCATTTCCTCCCCTCTTCTCATGTTCAAAGTACACATTTGTTAAATTGTTTCAAGATGTCTCCAAGGTGCAATTTTGTTTTATAGTTACTGTCAACCCAAACTATTTAATGTTAATTTCTTACAACCTACTCCACTGTCAGCTTTCCTCACCCTTGATATTTATTTCCCAGCTAAATGTGCATTTATTTGTTGACATTTTTATTAAATTAGACTGCAATAAATCTGTCTGCATTTATCTCTTCTTTGCCTTTGTGCTCAGGAATTAAAAATAAGTTGATGTGTTTATTAACTGAATGACCAATGACCCAGAACAGTAATAAAGGGTAAGTGCTATGATATTAAAGCATAGGGAATGAGGACAGAGCCCTCAAAGGCCCTTTGTGGTACCTGAGCAGATCTTGAGGTCCAGGATTGGTTGTGATGCTTTGGATAAGGACCTCTGGAGACAAGAAAAAGAAGATATATCTCCGTCCCATGAATCACTGAGAACTTAGAAGGGGGATAGGATACAAAGAGAAACTGTGATGAGTAAGTGGGAAGCCTGGGAAATGTCACATCAGCAAGTGTGAAAGAACGATTAAGAACAAAAGCTTGAGAGTCAGACAGATCACAGAGTGAATCCCAACTTGCTGGCTTGCTATCTAACTTTTTTTGTCTCACCTATATATTGGGGATAATTATAATACCAACCACACAGGGTAATTCTAAAGATTAGACACATACATGTTTAATATTGTGCCTACAATATTTTAACTGCTCACGTAATAGTGCATAACTATTATTATTTTCTTGCTCTGCTCCAGGTTCCAGTTTGTTCTCCTACTTGATTCTATCTGGTTTCTGCTGCCGCCCTATCATCCTGTACGATATTTGTCCATCGTGAGTTGTCTGCATGGGAGCCATGATTCTGAATTCTAACTGAGCTGAATGAAACATAGAGTGCCTTCTCTCAAATCCTGGCCAAAATATTCCCAGTGCATTTGAGAAGCCCTAAGGAGCTCCAGCAGCATAGAGATTAGAGTGAGCCCCAGTTTTGAAAACAGAGGACTTCCTATACAGACCCTAGTGATTTTTCCAAAGTTGTAGCAGGTTGGTCAAGCTGGCTTAATTTTCCAGAAATTCAGTGTGCTAATACATAAAATGCAAGACAATATGTCATTGGCCTACTACCTCCCATGTAATTGGTTGGTAAACTGCAGGGTTAGACAGATGCTCATGCCTATCTTTTCCAGAAATCTAGGCTTTATGGGAAATAATGAATCCATACTTGGGGAAGAAATGAAGAGGACAATGATTATGTTTTGTAGTTACTAGGATGATCTTGACTGTCTACAGGTTTGGGCAGCAGTAGAATGAAATTATAGTGTCCTTGGAGAATATGCAAATTTGTATGACAATATTAGGGACACCTTCAGATCTGACCTAGGATGAAAACTATAGTTTGCTATGAGTGGCTTTCAAAAGTTTGATTTTGCTTTAATTTTATTCTCACTAAATAATATAATGCACAATCAAAAGTTATATAGAATTAATGCAGCATTAATTAAAGAAGCATGTTATTGCCCCACCAAATGGGCCATATTAGTCTACCTAGTACTCACAATGAGGATATGATTGATGGAATAAAAGATTGGTTTCCTTAGATGTATCTAGGGTTTGAGTCATTGCCCAGCAAATTACCTGCTTAAAAACACATATGCCAACATTAAGCCCTGAACTCTAAACTGTATATAAGATTTATGTAAAGCAAGTATGAATGGAATAAAAAGCTTTGAGAAGCAATCTGACAAATCAGAAAGAACACTGCAGTCCAAATGCCCTTCAAATTCACATGCCCTCAGAAAAAAGAAAGGGAGGGAGGGAGTGGGAGAGAGAGAGAGGAAGGAAGAGAAGAAGAAAGGAAGAAAAGAAGGAAGGAAGGAAGGGAGGGAGGGAGGGAGGGAGGGAGGGAGGGAGGGAGGAAGGAAAGCATAATACATATTTCAACTCAGGACCTTTATACCTCCTGATATTGTCCTGCACCTGGGCCACCCCTGCACAGATTTTCACAGGCCTGCTCCTTTCTGTCAGTTAGCCAACTCAGGTCTCACCTCCCGGATGGGCCCTCTCTGGGCACCCAGGGTATATTAACCCCAGGAGTCCAGCTTCCCTGTTCTAGCCCTCCATGTGAGGGTCTTTTTATAACTGTATACAATTCAAATCAACAGTCCCAGCCAGAGGCAACAGTGCCCCCAAGAGGAGGGTTGGGCACGTGTGTGTACATTTTGATCGGCATGATGAAGAGAGGGCAGCTACTGGTACACAGTGGGTAGGACTGAGTGTACTAAAGGCCCTTTAACGCCTGGTGAGGCTATATAGGGAAGGAAAAACCACCCCTCCCCAACAAAATGGCAACAAGCTCCCTTATTGAAATTCTGATTCCTTTCTTATCTGTGGCCCTCATCTGGAATGTAAGTTTCTAGATTAGTTTCCTATTGCTACTGTGGCAGATTACAACAAATTTAATAGCTTAAAACAACACAGTGTATTTTTTTATAGTTCTGAAATTCAGAAATTGTAAATCAAGATGTCTCTAGGGCTTATATTCCTTCAGGAGACATCAGAGAAGAATCCTTTCCTTGACTTTCAGCTTCTAGAGACCATCTAGATTCCTTCATTCATGTCCCCTTCCTCAAATCATTTTAATGCCTCTTATCTCTTGCTTCTCTCTTACAAGGACCCTTGCATTATATCAGGCTCACTTGTTGACACAGATAAGTTCTTCATGATCCTTAATTACACTTGCAAAGTCTTTTTTGCTATATAAGGTACCATTCACAAATTACAGGGATTAGGAGGCAGACATCTTTGAGGAGCCATTATTCATCCTACCATAGGCTTCAAACAAACAGAGTCTTTCTAGTTCACTATTATAGGCCTGGAGCTTAGTACCAGGCCCAGCACACACAGGGCCTTGGAACACATGTGATGCTAGATGAATAAATGCAAGTCAATTATTACCGCAGCCCAGTAAACAAGTCTGTGGGCAGGCTCTCATGTGAATGCTGCCATATAAAATAAAGCTGTGGTTTAAAACAATGTTGTTACCCCTATGGAATGTGGATTTATTCATATTGAAAACTCCTTTACCACAAGCAAAGTTCTTACTTGAAATCTGTATGGTGACTCTGTCAAGCTTCTGGTCCAACCCTGAACTTTCAGAGTAAATCTTCCCAGTAATAAAACTTCTTAATGGCTGTTTTCAAAAAGAATTGGATCAAAATGAGGAAAGGGAATTAGTCCTAAAAGCTCACATACACAACTAAATAATGCCTCATTACAAAACGATATAACTAACATTAGCATTTGAGGCAGCTGATGTTACAAAGCTCTCCCCTTGGAGGTTGTGTCTGGAGGAATATAAAATGTCTATTCATACTGCTATGGCAAAATATCTGAGATTGGGTTATTTATAAAAATAGAAGATTTTCTCTTTCTTCTGGAAACTGGGAAGTCCATGACCAAGATTCTGGCAGGTTTGGTGTCTGGTGAGGGCTGCTGTCTGCTTCCAGGATGGTATCTTGTCGCTATGTCCTCCGGAGGGGATGGATACTGTGTACGCACATGGTTAAGAGAAGGATGGACCAGGCTGCTCTCTGAAGCCTCTTGCATTAATCCCATTCATGACAGCAGAGCCCTCATCACCTTCCAAAGGCTCCACCTCTTAGTATCATTATTTTTAGGTTTAGATTCTAAAATATGCATTTTGGAGGAGTTTTCATTATGAAACATACATTCAAACCCTAGCATAACAATATAGTGTAGATTATTCAGAACCTATGCTGCAAACCAAAATATTTGCAAGTTTTGCTCTTTGGAAATTTTTTCTTTGCTCAAACTGAGAAGAGTATGAGATGGCATAAATTTCTTGAGGCCAGTCTGACACATACACTTGACAAACTCATTCTTTGTATGTGCAAGGCCTGGTACCTCATATGTCCTATGTGCCCTAAAGGGGTTGAGGTCTCTACCATACAGATAAAGACCAGAGGCTAAGAGAATAAAACTAATGAGACAGCAGAGGAAGCATCAATATTAAAAATAGATCTCTTGGCTTTCCAGCTAGGGTTCTTCCTTTCCAATTCACTGCAGACAAATTCTGCCCATGCTCCTTCCAGAATAGTATTCTCTGAGCCCAGAAGAAAGTTGGAAAAGGGCTTTTTACCGATAGAGAGTTGGCTAAACTTAACTGTAGAACTCAAGTGTGATAGAAATGTTTGAGTCTTGGGATTCCTAGACCCAACACATAAAGGGGCACTAGAGCCTTCCTGTATCATTCTAATCCAAATCAACCAGGGTTGTCTTAATAGCAAGTAAGGTGAATGTGGAGGTGGAATGAGGGGAGTGATGATGGAATGGATTACATTTGCTACTAACTTCAGGCAAGGCTTCTGACAAGCCATGGAAGAATTCCTCCTTTTTATGGAAATTTGGTCTAGTGGGATTTTGGGAAGCAGATGACCATCTACAATGATAAGTGACAGCAGCAGCAGCAGTGTGTCAGGTGTCTGTACAGGCAAACAGGGTCTGAGCCACGTGCTGTTCCTGTGTGAGTACTTGATAATCAGTCCTCTTGCGCTGTCACCATGGAAGCAGTGGGAAATCACTAGTGCCTCCACAGACACTTCACTGTACAGGGGCCGGGAAATAGCCTCTTCAAATTGTGTGTTGGAGACCCTTCATGGTTAACTCAGACCAGCACTCAGCTGATGGACTGAGAGCCGAGAGCCTGGGTGTTGAGAGGATTGATATTCCAGCCCCCTCCCCATACTCATAGCCTTGGAAACATAATGCTCTTCTCTTTTCAAGGCAGCTGGGGCCCAGAGGAGAAGACATGCGTAGTCAGAGTGCCCAGCCTCTGTCTTCACTATAACATCCATGGCTCTTAACTTTGTGAAAGGCATGCATCCTCTCCAGACTTCCTTGTCTGTCAAAGGGGAGACAGGGTGGGCTGTGATGGTTGTTGTTCCTTTGTCTTTTCAGAATTCACTCTCGTGACCTTTGTTCTATGACACTGTCCCTTTTAGTTTGGGAAACTCTTTCCCTTCTCGTGGACCCTAACTGTTCCTTTCACCTACATACATACCCTCAGTGTAGGAGTGTGCAGAAGGTGACGGATAGTTTGTTTACAGCGCCCCACTCCCTGGCCAGTGAAGAACAGGAAAATGACTCTAGCAGAGCCAGTGATACTTGCCTGCCTTCTGAGTATGGCTATCACTTGCTGGCTGTGTGAACTTGGACAGCTTACATAACTCCTTCACAACTCAGTTTTCTAAGTAGAGATAATTATACCATCTTTCTCACAGGATTGTGTAACTCGATACAAGATACAGTACCAGCAAAACTCATTTTATTGTGCTTTGTCCTATTGTGCTTCACAGACAGCATTTCTTTTAATAAGTTGAAGGGTCTTGGCAACTCTACATCAAATAAGTCTATAGGTGCCATTTTTCAAACAGTATGTATTCACCTTTTATCTCTGTGTCACATTTAGGTGATGCTTACACATGACATATTATGACACAAAGCTCACAAAATGTCAAACTTACTATTTTATTTATTTATTTATTTTATTAAATTATAGCTGTGTGCATTAAGGCAATCATGGGGTACAATGTGCTGGTTTCATATACAATCTGAAATATTTTCATCAAACTGTTTAGCATAGCCTTCATGGCATTTTCCTAGTTATTGTGTAGAGACATTTATATTCTGCATTTAGTAAGTTTCACCTGTACCCTTCTAAGATGCACCACAGATGCGGCCCCACCATCTCTTATGGTGACTTGTAATCAGCAATCTTTGATGTTACTATTTTACTATATACCTGCATTAGACAGCAAACACAATCAGTAAGGTTGTTCTAACTGCTCCACAGACCACTCTCTCCCATCTCTCTCCCCTTGGGCCTCCTATTTCCTGAAACATAACAATATTGAAACTAGACCAACTAATAACCAAACAATAGTCTTTCAGCATTCAAATGAGAGGACAATTTTACATTTGTCACTTTAAATCAAAACCAAGAAAAGATTAAGCTTAGTAAGGAGGGTATGTGGAAAGCTGAGATAGGCTGAAAGTTCAGCCTCTTGGACCAGTTAGCTAAGTTGTGAATTTAGCATAAAAGTTCTCAAAAGAAATTAAAATGCAACTCCAGTGAACACATTAATGATAAGAAAGTAAGGCTCAGAGCCCCTTGCTTAGTGGTTAGGGTGCTGGCCACATACACCAGGACTGGTGGGTTCCTGGCCCAGGCCTGCTAAACAACAATGACAACTACAACAAAAAAATAGATGAGCATTGTGGCATCTGTAGTCCTAGTTACTTGGGAGGCTGAGGCAAGAGAATCACTTAAGCCCAAGAATTTGAGGTTGCTGTGAGCTGAGACACCATAGCACTCTACTGAGGGCAACATAGTGAGACTTTGTCTCAATAAAAAAAAAGAAGGTGAGACAGCTTATTGTAGATAGGGAGGAAGTTTGAGTGATTTGGATAAATGAATAAAGCTATCACAATATTCTCATAAGTTAAACATTAGTCCAGCACAAGGTCCTAACTCTTTTTAATTCTATTATTATGAAGTCTGAGAAAGGTGAGGAAACTGTAAAAGAAAGTCTTGAAGCTAACAGATGATAGTTTGTAAAATTATGGAAAAGAGGCTTCTCCATAGTACGTAAATGCAATGTGAGATAACAAGTGCTGATGTAGAAAACTATACCAAGTTATCCAGAAAAATCTAGCTAAGAATATTTATCGAGGTGACTACTCTTAACAACAGATCTTCAAGGTAGACAAAACAGCCTTCTATTGGAAGATGCCATCTACAACTGTCATAGCTAAAAAGGAAAAGTTAGCACTTGGCTTTGAAGCTTTCAACGATAGGTTTACCCTCTTATTAGGGGTTAAGACAGCTGGTGACTTTAAGTTGAAGCTAATGCCATTTATCATTCTGAAACTCCCAAAGCCCTTAAGAATGATGCTGCTTCTACTCTTCCTATACTCTAGAAATAGAACAACAAAGCCTTAAAGACAGCATATTTATTTACAGCATGGTTTCTTGAACATTTTAAGCACACTATTGAAATATACTACTCAGAAAAAAAAGATTCCTTTCAAAATATTACTGCTCATTGATAATGCACCTGGTCACCCAAGGGCTCTGATGGAGATGTACAAGGAGATTAATGTTGTTTTCATGGCTGCCAACACAACATCCATTCTTCTGCCCATTGAATCATTTCAACTTTCAAGTCTCATTATTTAAGAAATACATTTCATCAGGCTATAGCTGCTATAGATTCCTGTGATAGATCTGGGCAAAGTAAATTAAAAAATTTCTGGACAAAATTCACCATTTTAAATGTCATTAAAATCATTTATGATTCTTGGGAGGTGGTCAACATATTCACATTGCCAAAAGTTTAGAAGAAGTTGATTCCAGTCCTCATGGGTAACTTGGAAGGCTTCGAGACTTCAGTACAGAAGTAACCACAGATACGTAAAAATAATAGGAGAACTAAAATTAGAAGTGGACCCTAAAGATGTGACTGAATCGACTCAATCTCATGATAAAACTTGAGCAGATGCGGAGTTCCTTCTTATTGTTAGGTCTTTCTGGATGTTCCCTCATCCCCTGGGACCCAGTGTCCAGAAAGACTCAACTGCTACTGAGTTAAGCTGATGATAGTGGGATCATAGAAACAAAGCAATCACATACACACAATTATTGCAGTGAAAGTAGCTCAGAAAGAGAGAAGGGTCATTCTCCATGAGTGAAGTCTGAGCACACAGTGTATTTTATATGCCCATTCATTTGCCCCCCCCTTTCCTCTGGCAGGATTGGTTGCCATTTCCCACCTTTGAATGACTGACAGGTTAGGATTATATGCTATATAACAGATTATGTAACAGGTTATATAACACTTTCCTAAATATGCAGCCCTCCTCCTAGAATCCTGATGAAAACTCCCCCGATGCTATGCTAACTAGATGGTAATCAGCCCTGCATCAGCTAAAGGACACTAGGGACTCAGTAGTGTATGTTCCCACCAAGGAACAGTTTCTTAACCCAGTTTAGTTTCAAGGTACTATTTGTTTCCCACTTTCTGTCCTTAGCCACTTCCTTGCCACCTGTTTACCACCCGACCTAACATTATGGATGAACAAAGGAAAGTGATTTCTTGCGATGGAGTCTACTCCTGGTGAGGATGCTGTGAACATTGTTGAAATGACAACATAGGATTTGCTATACTACATATGCTTAGGTTGATAAAATAGCAGTAGGGTTTGAGATTGTCTTCAATTTTGAAAGAAGTTCTACTGTGTGTAAAATGCTATCAAATAGCATGGCATGCTCCAAAATTTTTTTTCTTAGAAGGAAGAGCCCATCAATGCAGAAACTTTACTTTTGTCTTATTTTAAGAAACTGGTACCAGTACCCCAAACTTCAGCAGCCACCACCCTGGTCAGTAGTCATCAAGATTAAACCTCTACCAACAAATCATTATGACTTGCTAAAGGCTCTGATAATTATCAGCATGTTTTGGACATGAAATAGCTTTAAATCAAGGTATGTATGTTGTTTTCAAGACATAACTCTGTTACACTGTAATAGGATGCAGTATAGTGTAAACATAGCTTTTATATGTACTTGAAACTAAAAAACTCATGTGACTCACTTTATTGTGTCATTTGCTTTATTTCAGTGGTCTGGAAGTAAACCTGCACAATCTCTGAGGTATGACTATATAAAGTCAGAAGCACAAAGTAAATACCTATGTGTAATAAATGTTATCTCTACTACTTATCATTAGTATTTCCTGTATTATTATGCAGATTTGAAAGAGAACTCTTCTGAGGTTACAAAATTGATATGCATGAAGTTGTAGGTGTCAGTACCACCCTCCCTGGTGGTGGAAAAATAGGAGAGAATAAAGATAGACAAAAGAATATGATGAGAGGAGAGACAGAGCCCTGGTCAGTCTGTTTAAATGGCTTAATTCAGCTACATATGAATATTAACCTTAGAAAATGTCAGTTGCATGGGCTAATGAATCCTGTTTTTCTCCCCTAAAACTACTAGGGTTCTATCACTTTTAAATTAATAAAAGAGCATTGATTAGACAATTTCTAATGGCTCTTCTGCTTTTGAAATTACTCGACCCCACTATTGTTTTTTTCTTATTGTCTATACATTCAGGGGTATCTACAATATAAAGGGGAATTTTCCTGGAAAAAAGATAATCTTGAGACACCCTCTTTGTAACAAAATTGCCCACAACAACTAGAGTAGAGAAAGTTTAGGGTACTGATTTGAATTAATGAGCAAATAGCAAATAAGTAAATAAAAATAAAAGGCCAATACGATGAAATGGATTTAAGCTGAGACCCTAAGTTTGAATAGGACCTAACATAGTTAAGAGTTGAAAAAATTCATTCTCACTTGCAATTAGTGAAATGCAAACCAAGGTCACAATGAATTACCATTTTACATCATTGGAATTGCACAAATCAAAAACATTGTTGACTTCATTGATTTGTGTTACAGGAAAGAATGTGGGACCATGGGCTCTCTTGCACATTGTCATAGAGCATAAATTGGTAGAGTAGCTTTGGATAATGGCTATTACAATGTAAAGTCAACATTTGCATATCCTGTAACTTAGCATAATTCTTTTCCTGAAATATATACCAAAGAATAATCCTTGTGCAGCAGGAATAGTCACAGAGGTACTGTTCCTATTAGAAAAAAACTAGCAAACAACCAAAATGTCCAGCCACAGGAGAATAGATAACTATGTGGTAGTACAGTCATTTAACAGAATATTATATGGCAGCCAAAATGAGTGTCAGACACTATCTGGGTGAAGGGCACATTTAGGTGTATGACTTGATTCAATGTGTACAAAAACAATGTTTGAAAACAAAACATGTATACCCTCTAAAATTCTAAAATTAGAAAAAAAATGAGTGCAATGTAGCTACTTGTATGGGGTAGAGGGAAGTTGGGGCAGTAGGCTAAAGTCAGGGAAGTCATGGGAGCTTATTGTTTAGGGTCTTTTAACCAAGAAGGAATTGGGCTTTTGTCTTAAAAACAATGGGGAGTCACAGAAGCTTTTAAGCACAAGAAAGACTAGATCTATAGACTGTAAAGGTTTGCCTCAGAGGCAGAATGGAGAATGGATTGGGGAGTGGAGAAGCAGAAGGAGTGGAAGCAAAGAGCTGGTGAGATGCTCTAGTACCCCATCTGACAAGAAATACTTTGGTACCTGGGACCAGGGAGTAGCAACTGGTGACAAGTGATGGAGAAGATAAGATGAATCAAGAGAATGCTCAGAGAACAAAACTATGTCTAAATTTTGCATTTTCCTCAAAACAAAAAGAACAGGAGGTGTTTATCTGTAATCCCCTATGAATCATGTCAAGTGACAAATTCATACAGTCACTACTAAATATTCAAACATATCCAATTGTTAGGGGTGACTACATTTCACCAGAAGCCCTGACAAAAGAGGTGATCTTTGAAAAAATTAGGCTAGCAATGCCAGCCAGTGGCTGGTGCCTGGCATGCTCTAGCTGTGATGGGGAAATAACTGAACCCTGTACTCATTAGAAAGAAAAATGAATGGCCTCCCCTAGCCCTACCCTCAAGTTTATGACTTGGAAACTTTGACTATAGGAACTGTCAAAAAAAAAAAAAATCTCCCAAAATGGTCAGAAACTTTGATAACCCTCTCCTGAGTAGGAAAGTAAGACTCATTATTTTGCTTTTAGCCAGCATGCCCCTGTAATACCTCACAATTTTAATTTTCTATTCAGGTTTTTGTGACAATTAAATCATACCTTTTGAATTTGGAGGAAAAAACACTCAGCACGATTATGAGTACTAATTAAGAAGCAAAATAGTGGCTTTGATGAATCTGTGCTTGGTTTGTCCCTTAATTAATTGACTGGCTGCTATTATACTTAGTGGTTGATTGGTTGAAATATTCCATTAAAATTTGGAATACTCTGAGGCTTTTATTCAGAAGAGCCTTCCAAGGATGAGGAGGGAGTGGGAAATGGGAGTATAAAAGGTACATACTTGTTTATTATTTCTTCATTGGATACACAGAGAATTCGTTGAGCAGATTCCAGCATATGTCTCTACCCAGGTACAAGGCAACTTGTGTAACTGTAGGGAAATTTGCTTTAGAGGCAGATAACAACTTATTTGCTTTCCTAAATGAAAAGGGGACCATGGCAGTGCTCAAGGCCATTTTAAACACTTACTAAGACCACAGGTATACATGAGTGGGTTAAATGTGATGAGCTGGGCTGGCCAACCATCCCTCCTTAGTCTTTAGGTGAAAGACTGGTTGTCCATCTGATACATTACCAGGGAAATGTCTCAGCAAAATACAGAATACAGCCATACATTTCCCCTCTCAAATCTAATTTTTTTGTAACTTCAATTCTTTTCCTCCTACAAAGTCTTTTAATGTTGATCAAAATAGCAAATGGCAGCAACCAAGCTCAAGCTTTCGCACTACTGCATAAAGACCACACCTTCCTCCTAGGTTCTAGAGAAACAATTGTATAACAAGCTTAGACTGATTAAAAAGTGATTCCCAAAAGGCCATTGGGAAGAAAATTTAAGTCTGAGTCACACACATCAGGAATGCTACATCAGTATGTCAGCTCCTTGTCAGAGTTCCACCTTCTGAATTCTATTTTGATACCTGCATTCCACACGTAGATATGAGACCTACTCTGGAGTATATAGCAAGTCCTAAGAAAGGAGAAACTGCCCGAGCCAACCACCTGCTTGTTCATGCCGATGTGCATTAAATTTTTGCTATAATAATTATAATTGTATTTAACACCAATAAAGATCTGCATATTTAAATGACAATGACATTAAGATTATTACTTTGGTCCTTGGCAGTCTTTAATCTTATATTAAGATTATTACTGTGGCAGCCAGCTGAAGAACCAGCGGGCTGGATGACAGGCAAGGAGGGGGACCTCCAACCCCCACCTGAGGCTCTAATAGCCAAAAAGGCCTGAGCACTGCCGAGGAGACACCAAGGCACACTTTACACTAAGGACGAAATGTGGAACCCCCCCCCTTTCCTATGCCTTGGTCAATTTCATGTGAATTTCCTAGACCTTTCCTGTTTCCTAGACACAGTCCATTCATTAATACATTCATTCAC
>CAUYON010157846.1:0-12646 GCA_963573935.1 Arctocebus calabarensis
TTCTGACCTGACACTGTTCTACCTTTGCCTATTACTAAATACACTAATCAGATTTATGTTTTCCAGAAATGTCATCAAGCCACACGCAATAAAGATGGTTCCAGTCCATGAACCCCTGTATCACTCTCCTCTGGAGAAACCCCAAGTGCCCTCTTCTATCTTCACCCGATTCAGCAGGAAGCAGTTAGATCGAGTCTTCGCCCCTTTTCCCTAACAGCAGTTGGAGTTTCTACTCAGAGAGGGAGAATTGATTCAGGACAATTGGCACCCTAGCCAGCTCAGCAGGGCTGGTGGACCTTCCGCCTCCTCCTTGGCAGTGTCGGTGGTGTGGCAGCCAGCTGAAGAGACAACGGGCTGGATGACAGGCAAGGAGGGGGACCTCCAACCTCCACCAGAGGCTCCAATTGCCAAAAAGCCTGGACAACTGCTGAGGAGACACCTGTGCCTTGGTGTCTCCTTCACTTCACACTTAGGACTAAATGTGGAACCCCATGTCCTATGCCTAGGTCAATTTCTTGTGAATTTCCTAGGCCTCAATTCCATGAATGTTCTGTATCCATTCATTGACACATTCATTCACTTTGCCCCTGGTGGAAGGGACTGTATTCATTCATTTCCTGGCCAAGGAACCCATACACCTATATATACCCTGAGACTAAAGGCCTAAAGGAGGAGATGGGGAAAGACCAGGAGAGAAACGGGGAGAGAGAATTTCTCTCCCTCTACCAGGAGCTTTAGTGTTTTCTGTATTCTTTTCTGTAAATAAATTCTGTCTTACCACTAGGGGGTGTGGGGGGGAATAATGTAATGAAGAATAATAAAATACATGTAATAATTTAAAAAAAGAAATGTTAGGCTTATTTAGCGTGTTAAAACTATTTAGGAAATATTGTCAAATATGAAATGGTGGTTAATTTTCTATGGTTTATGTTAATATATATGTTCTGATATTATAAAATATTAGTCTGTTTAAGTGTATGTTATCAGTAATAATTTTTGATTCATCTCATAAAGGTTTTTTTTTTTCCTTAAAACAGCTAAATCCAAAGTTTATCCTTCAAAGAAAGTCATATAAATGTTGACAGGCTCTCTTAAATACAAATTTCTGATAACTTTAAAGATTAAATAGCATCAGACTGAAAGCAAACTTTCAGGACTTTAATTAGAAAGCTAACATGTTCATAAGTATTCCTAACACAATTTCAAACAAAACAGAATTCACTTACATGGAACTGAGCTGATTTTTTTTATGCCTTTTTGTTTGAAACATTGTTTACTCTTTCTGTGTTCCATTTTCCAGAAGTCAAGAAAGCCATTTTCTGTCTTTTAAGCCATATGTAGCTTTCGACGATGTATGTATTTATAAGTAAAATGGAAACATCAATTTTTCTCTCTTCTTGATTTATCTGGAATTTGATAATAATTGGTAAGTATTTTTAATTTCTGACAATACAGTTATTTGCATAAGATTAATAAGAATCTCTCTTGTTTTTGTATAGAGTGCAATGAGATATATTGGTTATTTTACTAAGGCTTTTTTGACTAGAATTACATTTTCAGAGGTGTACAAACTGTGTCAACAAATTAAGGTTGACTTTATAAGGCCAATAAAAATCCCGTTGAAAAAAGTGGCCAGATACCTCATAAATAACATTTCCTGATATATGGTGTGTAAAGAATGTCACTTTTTTTTTTTTTTTTTGCAGTTTTTGGCTGGGGCTGGGTTTGAACCCGCCACCTCCAGCATATGGGGCCAGCATCCTACTCCTTTGAGCCACAGGTGCTACCCAAGAATGTCACTTTTTGACAGGTCCAGGAATGTGCTTTGGGACCACAAGAAAAAAAGAATTTACCCAATGCATATAGGAATCTTTTTGTGTGTGTGTGTGGTTTTAATTTGAATTTCGTTTTTTTAAATTGTCTTTATTATTAAATCATAGCTGTGTACAATAGTGCAATCAAGGGGTACAATGTGCTGGTTTCATATACAATCTGAACTATTTTCATCAAACTGATTAACAGAGCCTTCCTGGCATTTCCTCAGTTATTATATGAAGACATTTTTATTCTGCATTTAGTAAGGTTCGCCTGTACCTTTCTAAGATGCACCGTAGGTGCGGCCCCACCAATTACCCTCCCTCCACCCTAACCTCCCCCCTGCCCTCCCTATCCTTGCCCCTTTCCCCATATTCTTGTGCTATAGTTGGGTTATACCCTCCATACAAAAGATATAAATTAGCCTCATAGTAGGGCAGAGTACATTGGATACTTTTTCTTACATTCTTGAGATACTTTACTAAGAAGAATATGTTCCAGCTCCATCCATGTAAACATGAAAGAGGTAAAGTCTCCATCTTTCTTTAAGGCTGCGTAATATTCCATGGTATACATGTACCACAATTTATTAATCCATTCGTGGGTTGACGGCACTTGGGTTTCTTCCATGACTTAGCAATTATGAATTGGGTTGCAAAGAACACTCTGGTACAGATGTCTTTGTTATAATGTGATTTTTGGTCTTCTGGGTATATAGGTATTATATAATATCTTATATAATATAATATATTCCTTATAGGTAAAGGAATTATAGGATCAAATGGCAGGTCAATTTTTAGATTTCTAAGTATTCTCCAAACATCCTTCCAAAAGGAACATATTAGTGTGCATTCCCACCAGCAGTGCATACAGGTATCTTATGGCACAGATGAAACCTGGGCTCATGAGATGCTTTCAATTCTAATCTGAGATTCCTTATAAAAGGTTTCAGCAGGTATGGATGTGGAGAGAAGGGAATACTTCACAGCTGGTGGGATTGCAAACTAATACAGCATTTTTGAAGAGAAGTATGGAGAATCCTCAAATATCTAAAAGTAGTCCTTTCATTTGACCCTGTAATCCCATTACTAGGTGTCTACCCAGAAGAACAAAAATCATCTTAGCACAAAGACATTTGCACCAGAATGTTTCTTGTGGCACAGTTCATAATTGTCAAGTTGTGGAAGCAATCTAAGTGCCCATCAATGTATGAATGGATCAACAAACTGTAGTGTATGTATACCATGGAACATTATTTAGCCATTAAAAAGATGCATACAGGTATCCTTAAAAAGATGGAGAGTTTATATCTTTTATATTTACCTGGATGGAGTTGAAATATATTCTTCTTAGTAAAGTATCATAAGAATGAAAAAATAAATATCCCATGTACTCCATACTAATATGAAATCAATATATAAACTAAAACAATAAAACAACAATATAGTCCATTTTGTGGGTAGTGGGACATTTGGCAGAAGGTGGGAGGGCTTGAGGTGGAATCTCACCAATGTGCACATTGTGAGGGTGTATAACATGCCCCTTGGGTGTGGGGCTCTTCTACAAATGGAACTTTACCCTGGAAGTGAGAAAAATATAACCTAAAAATTGTACCCTCTTATTAATTGTATCCTTTTTATTAATTTGAAAAAAAAAATACTAAGAAAAAAGTTCCAGCAAAATCAAATTTAAAAGAAAGAAAAGCCTAGATGGCTAGTAAATATTCTTATTGTACTTTATGCAAATAATCAGAACCAGTATACTGAAAGTAAGGTTTATTATGGCAATTAAATTGATTCTGTTGTAATTTGTTTTCAGTAAAATGAGAAATTAGAGAGAAAAATTGATTCAAAAATTTAAAAAAACTGTGGTCTATCTGTATTACAATCCAGCCTTGTCTGCAATGCCAGATCATGGAATGAAACATAGCTCTTTAACTGAATTGATCTGTTAACAGTACTAAGAGACTGGTCAAAGAATATAGAATTATATACAGTAGTTATATTTGCTCTGATTGTTTTTCTTCCTGCTTCTTAACCCCAAGGTAACATATGGATTATGTTAAAGACCCCCAGAGGCACAAGGTATTTTAACATGTAAAATATTTTAAGTTCAAAGTGGGCACTGAAAGAAAAAAAAGTTAAAACTATTTATCCCAAAGTATATATCTCTGACATATTTTGGGATGACTACCTCAGAAGTAACATTACAAAAGCTTGCTGAGAATACGTGTCAATATCTCCAGACTATATGTCAAAAGAAGTATGATTAGAGATTTTCCCTTAATTCTCAGATGATGGGAAAAACTTCAAAATCCTTAAGGCTCAACAAACATAACCTATTGGTTACACTGAAAAAATCTGTGCAGTATAAAGCAGTATCTGCTGTGTCTATATAGTTCCCTAGGGAGAAATTAGAACTGAATAAAAATTTCCCAGTAAGTGCTGTGGTTGCAACATGGCCTCACAATTGGCCCTATGCTCAACTGATTTCCAGAAATATTCACTTGAATTGCCCAGAACTTTGGATCTGTTGTATATAGACTCTTAAAAGTAAGTATTATTCTTAAGAATTGTGCAAAAGCTGTAAATAAAAATACTAATGTTCTCATTGTGTGAACCTTAGTCTTGAAATCTGGAACTTGTAGATAGTTGTAGGTAACTTCTAAATGGTTTCATTCTCTTAACCTGGATCCAACCTTGATTTCATTCCTGTTAGTGTAGGTAAGCCAGAAAGCCACAAAAATATGCAAGGTGGCTGAGGTCATGTAGAAGCCAGATGAAAGCCCTGGGGATTTCTGTGAAAGACTGTGTGAAACATATGGACTGACCAATCCATTGTTTGAAGCCACAAAAAGGGGGCGAGAAAGGGCCAATAGAGAGGAAATACGACCAACCAAAAGTCTTGGAGAGGCTAAAGGAAGAACTGCAGGCAGCCTTGGAGCTAGGCCTCCCTGATCTGGCCAAGTCTTTTGAACTATAAGTATCAGAAAGAAATAGAACAGCTGCAGGAATGCTCATCTAGAATGTGGGATCCTGGACAAGACCTGTTGCTTATCTCTCTAAGCAACTCGACAGGGTATTGAAAGCATGCCTCCTGTGCCTAAGAGCACTTACAGTCACTGTCATGCTGGTGTGAAAAACCTATAAGCTGACTTTGGAACAAAATTTAGGAGTCTGGGTACCACACATAGTGGATACTCTTATGAACAACATTAGTCAACATTTGTTGGTTAATTCATGCCTCACCAAATATCAAATCTTACTGTGTAAAAATATGAGGCTAATTATACAGGTTGTATCTTCCTTAAAACCTGCCACTTTTCTCTCTGTTGGGGATGGGGAACCTGAAAATGACTATGTAGAGGTTATCAAGACAGTGTACTCAATCAGGCCAGATCTGCTTGACCAGACTCTGGAAGATCCAGACTTGGAACTCTTTGTAGATAGAAGCATCTCTGTCAACCCCAGGTGGAAAAGGACAAGCTGGATATGCAGTGGTTGCTCTGACTGATGTGATTGAAGCAAAGTCCTTATCCCAAGGAACATCCACAGAGAGGGCTCAGCTGGTAGCATTGACTCAGGCTTCAGAACTTAATAAAGGAAAAAAGCATGAACATATTCCTAGACTTGTGGTTTGCTTTCTTTATGCTCCATGTACATGGAATTTTATAGAGAAAGAGGGTTTCTAACAATAGGAAAGAAAGATTTGAAATATCCAGGTGAAATTCTGCAGCTACTGGAGGCTGCATGGAAACCCATGGCAGTATCAGTAATCCATTTCTGGAGGCACCAAAGAGAAGGAACCCCAGAGGCATAGGGGAATGCAAATACAGACATTGAAACTAAGAAAGTAGCAATCCTCCCATATTGGGCTGCCATTGTTTCCTGGCCCTGGACTTAACCCCTGTATATTATGAAGGAGAATGAGAATGGAAGAACTGATAGGGAGGTAGAGATGCCAGAGAAGGATGGAAGAGGCTGCCAGAAGGGAATGGTGTAGTACTCTATCTCGTGGGGCCAGCAGTTGTCCTAACTATGCATGAAGCTACACACATAGGATGGGGGAAAAAACTGAGAAGCTGCTGAGAGTTACTTCTACATTCCCCTCTTGGCTACTCTTGCCAAGAAAGTCAGCCAGCATTGTGTGATACCATCCATGTTGCCTGAAATTCAGTCCTATGTGGAAGCCCCTTTTAAAGATGTGCAAGTCAGGCGGTGCCTGTGGCTCAAAGGAGTAGGGCACTGGCCCCATGTATTGGAGGTGGTGGGTTCAAACCCAGCCCTGGCCAAAAACTGCAAAATAAATAAATACATAAGTGCAAGTGCACTATACAGATTTGCCCAGATGTGGAAGAATCTAGTACTTACTAATTATGGTCTGCACATACTCGGGATAGGTGGAAGCCTTCCCCACAAGGATACAGAGAGCTCCTGAAGTGGTAAGAGTTCAGAGACATCATCTCATGGTTTAGGTTGCTGCTCCAGATTGGATCTGAAAATGAACCAGCCTTCATAACAGAGATAGTGCAGATGACAGCAAAAGCCTTGAATATCACCTAGAAAATTCATGTAACACATAGGCCTCAAAGCTTGGGCAGATAGAATGCATGAATAGAACCATAAAAGTAGGAATTGGTAAGCTCTGCCAGGATGTGAAGCTTAATTTGGCACAGGCCTTGCTACTTGTCTTGTTCAATATTAGATGTGCCCCTTCTAAGGGGTCAGGGTGCTCCCCTTATGTAATAATATATAATAGGCCTGCACCTATTTTTGCGCAATTTACCAGGGACTCCTAAAAGAACTGTGAGAGACCAAGTTGCATAGGCAGTTTAGAAGCCCTAGGAAGAGTAGCAAAGAGGATTTCCACTTGGGTAATTAACCTTGCTCCTCAGTTAGTCTTTCTGTGTCTGTGCACCCAATCCCTCAGGGAACCAAGTCTGGGTCAAGGACTAGATCCCAGTCCCCCTCAAACCAAGGTGAAAGGGACCATACACCATCATCCTGACCACACCTACATCAGCAAAAATGGAAGGGATCCCTGCCTGGATCCATCACAGCAGGCTGAAGAGAGCGTCACTGCCTCCATGGGAAGCAAAAACAAATCCAGCCAACCCCTGCAAGGTAACTCACAGGTGGTCAACATGTCCTGCTTCAGCCACAGACTGGGAGGTGGGTGGTCAATGTACTGCTGAAGCCTGAGGAAATTCCTCATGGGACTTGGCTTAATTGGACTTTGGACTTTGAGAAATGGCATGGAGGAATGTGATCTGTGCACCCAGGTCACTAAGGTAGAACAAAAAGTCACAACAACCTTATTGTTTATATCTTTTATGAGTGTGAAGATACCCACAAGGGAACTTGCACTCATAATCAGACTCAATATGTTATACAGAGAAAGATGAAGACAAATATGTATATTACAAACCCATGGACCGCCCCCCACCATCATAGTAAAATTGAGGTGTGGGCAGAGGACCTGAAGTGAGTCACAGTCCCTGAAATCCAAATACCTGTCCAGACCAGGTAAATAATAAAGCCCAGTCAGGTTACTCTGAAGTTTGATGCCTGTGTACCATTCAAATGTACTGTGGTAAAAAGACCTGGGAAAGGAGCTATAGGGCAGATCAAAAATACCTCTGCTGAGGCTGCTGTGAGCTATGATACCACCACACTCTACTGAGGGAGAAAAATAATACCTTTGTGCCTTAGATTTCATAGAAAAGTTCTGTGTGGTCAAATGTGAAGGATAGAAATGTGTGATAGGGCTCTGCACCAGTGGCTAAGTCGCTAGCCACATGCATTGGAGCTGGTGGGTTCAAATCCAGCCTGGGCCTGCCAAACAACAATGACAACTACAACCATAAAATACTTGGGTGCCTGTAGTCCCATTTACTTGGGAGGTTGAGGCAAGAGAATCGCTTAAGCCCAAGAGTTTGAGGTTGCTGTAAGTTGTGATAGCATGGCACTCTACCCAGGGTGACATAGTGAGACTCTGTCTCAAAAAAAAAAGAAAGAAAGAAAAGAAATGTGTGATAGAAGGCACCTGGGACAGTGAGGACTACAGCAAAAAGAATGTCATGCTCAAGAAAAGAGTAATGAAGTCAGATTGCTCAATGGCTCAGTGTAACCTCCTGGAGCTTGCCTTACAATGTGATAACCAAAGGGAAGTCATAGAAAACAAAAATCCAGACATTTGCCCACGTCCTGGTGTGGACTTGGAGTGGATAGAGCCCTCAAAACTTTGTGAGACTGTTTTTATATCCTTAAAGAATTTAAAACCTTAGTGGGAGGAGTACTAGCCACCATTGGAGTTTAATTAATTTTTCCCTGTCTCCTCCCACTAGTAGTCAGCGGTATATGCCCAACAATTGAAACAGCTGTCAATCAAAACAAACAAACAAAACACACACACACACACACACAGACACACATCACACATTCTATATGAAACACTACTGGGTCCTACAGGAGCAAGCTGATAGTAAGACCCCAAGTTAAAAAAAATATGTTGGGCCTCAAAGGGAGGAATGAGAGAAAATATCCAGAAAAAAATCATCTAAAAAGCAAAGGCTTCTCCCAGAAGCTCTAAGGAAAGACCTACAAAGTCCTCCCTCTAGTGAGTCAGCTTTTAAGAATTTGTAGAAACTAAAGTTCCCGAGACATTTAAAATAATGCTTGCTTTCACTTCTGTTAAAGCCCGCACTTCTTTAAAAGTCCATGCCGGCCTTCTCCAGCTTGCATCAAACTGACCAATGAGAAGGGTACCTTACCCAGTCTTAGATCAGCCAGCACAGTATGAATGTGGTGAGCTGGATACAGGGTATGATCTGGAGTGGTGGAAATCTGATGAATTAGACAAGTGATTACCACTGACAGGGATCAGATGGCTCCCCCGTGGAGGCCTGGGGGGAAAGGAAGCCTTTCTGGAGTTTTCAATTGATGGGGGAAGCTGTGTATTGAGTGGAAAGCTTGGAAGAGTCAGTGGACTAAAACAGTATACAGTGGGTGGCACCTGTGGCTCAGTGAGTATGGTGCCAGTCCCATATACCGAGGGTGGTGTGTTTGAACCCAGCCCCGGCCAAACTGCAACAAAAAAAATAGCCAGACGGTGTGGCAGGCACCTGTAGTCCCAGCTACTTGGGAGGTTGAGGCAAGATAGATTGCCTAAGCCTGAGAGCTGGAGGTTTCTGTGAGCTGTGACACCAGGGAACTCTACCAAGGGCGACAAAGTGAGACTCTGTCTCTAAAAAAAAAACCCCAAACAAAAAACACACAAACAAACAAATGAAAAACGGTATACAGTAACCAGATTTGAATTCTGGTTGGAGTGGATTTGCCATAGGTTTGGTGACTGGAGAGGCAGCAACACTGAGGTCTCGGCAGCCAGGGGGCCACCATTGTGGGAAGATCATCAGAAGGTCTTAGCCAGGGCCTAATGCACCACTGTCTTAATTCCACCTGCTGAGATCATAACTCCAATCTTGGGATAGGTGAGAGACTCCTGCATCCCATGGGAACTGGAGTCAGGGGGCCCTGTGAGACTTGCCCCTGAAGGATTCTTTTTTTTTTTTTTTTTTAACAGGAAAAAAAATTTTAATTAAATCATAGCTGTGTAGATCACGTGAAGGATTCTTGTGAGCTTTAAGATCCCAACCCAGCAGGGTCTGAATGCTGAGGAATCAATCAGACAATCAGGAGAAAACTAAGTTTGGAATAAGGACCATAGAGGTTGCTGGCTGTGCAGTCTCCTTAAAAAAGCCACTGCGCCGCCTGGTGTCCCAGTGATATATTGCAACATACTGACCAAAGACTTCCATTTGAAGCGAAGGAGACAGTGACAAGGAAAAACGAGAACAAGGAGGTGAACAAGAAGAAAGAACACATGTAATTAAATTACATAGATTTACAAATCACAACTAAACTGGAAAATACTTTTATCATAGTGGAAATTAAACAAAACATACCAAAATTTATGAGACACACCTAACTAGTGCTTGGAGGGAAATTTATAGTTTTACATGGTGATATGGGAACAAATAAAAGATGTAGAAACTAATAATATAAGGTTCTATATCAAGAAGGCCAAAACTGAAGAGGAAAGTTAACCTGATATAAGGGACAAAAGAAATTATAAATATCAGAACAAAAATCAATGAAATAAAAAAACAATAAAACAATTTAATAAATAAAGCCAAAATTCTTTTCTTGAAAATATAAAAAAATCGAGAAGATTAAATAAGACTGACCAACAGAAACAAGGAGGGGGGAGAGAGAGAGACAGACAGCAAGAGAGAGAAGACATAAATTGTTAAAATTAGAAATGATGGAGAAAATATCAATGAATCATATAGAAAATTTTAAGATTTACATACAGTATTATAAACAAGTCATATAACTTAGATGAAATGGAAAAAATTTGAAAAGAAAAACAATAAAAGAAGTATTAGCAATTAAAAATCTTAGTACACACAAATATGAAGAACAGATAGCTTTACTGATAAATTACATCAAATATTTAAGAAAAAATATGTCGTGAATAATTTTTTAGGAAATTATAGGAGAACAAAAATACTTCTAACTTTATTCCTTGAAAAAAGTATTAACCATGATATTAAAACCAGAGGAAAAAAAGAAAAATAATAATAAATTGTATTTCACATTCTTCATAAAGATAAGTGCAAAATACTTTAACAGAATTCAGTTAAACCAATTCATTAGCATGTTAAAGGGTATACTGAATGACTACATGGGGTTTATTATAGGAGTACAAGTTTTATTTAATATCCAATCATCAATATAATACCTCATATTAATACAATAATGAACATAGTATAACTATTTCAATAGATTCAGAAAAAAACTATTCAGCATAATTGAATACCTATTTGTAAGAAAAATGTAAACTCAGAAAAGAAGGACACTTCCTCAACTTGATAAAGTGTACTCTACAAACCTGCATCTATCTTCATGGCTAGTGATGGAAGGCTGGTATTAAAAATAGAAAAAAACATATTTCTCATCATTTTTATTTAATATTATACTTGAAAATTTAACCAGAACAGTAAAGAAAATAATGAAAGTAACAACAACATTATAAAAGTTTAAAAGAAAGAAATACCAAGGTTTGTTTATGCACACACAGATTTATCCAATATATAGAAGAGTACAGGGAATATAAATATAAAATATGGGCGGTGCCTGTGGCTCAGCGAGTAAGGCGCCGGCCCGACATACCAAAGGTGGCGGGTTCAAAACTGGCCTCGGTCGAACTGCAAAACAAACAAACAAAAAAAATGGCTGAGTGTTGCGGCAGGCGCCTGTAGTCCCAGATACTTGGGAGGCTGAGGCAAGAGAATTGCCTAAGCCCAGGAGTTGGAGGTTGCTGTAAACTGTGTGATGCCACGGCACTCCACAGAGGGCAATAAAGTGAGACTCTGTCTCTACAAAAAATAAATAAATAAATAATAAAATAAATGAAGAAGTTTATCAAATTCTCAGAATGAAAGATTAAAATACAAAAATCAATTATATTTTTATTAACTAGCCAAAACTTACCTCAAAATAAAATTAAGAAAATAATTCATTAATAATAGTCAAAAAGTCAAAAAATAACTGGAATATATTTCTTTAAAAATAAGCATGTGACTTTCACATCTAAAGGTATGAAACATGCTCAGAACAAAGAAGATCTGAATAAATGGAGATAAATGCATTAATTTGGATTGAAGGGTCAATATTATTAAAATGGCAATTCTTTCAAATTTGATCTATAGAAGCAATGCAATTACTCTCAAAATTAAAGCAGTCTTTTGTGGTGAAATCTACAAGCTAATTTAGTGATTTTTATGAAAATGTAAAGAACCTATTTTGATTAAGGAAAAGCATATTTATACTATCTGATTTCAAAACTTGTTACCAGGCAACAGTAATCATGACAGAGTGGTACTGATTTAAGATTAAACATACAATGAATGCCAATAATATGGAGAATTCAGAAAAATGAATTATTGGCTTAAATATAAGAGTTAAAGTAATAAAAAATATAACTGAAAACGTCGTAGAAATTTTTGTGACTTACATCAGTCAACATTTTCTTAGCTATGATGTATGGTCCTTAAAATTAACAAAAAGGAAGGAATAAAGATCTTTTTTAAATTTTTATTAAATTATAATTGTGTACATTGGTGCAATCATGGGGCACAATGTGCTGACTTTATATACATTCTGAAATATTTTCATTGAACTATTTACCATAGCCTTCATTGCCTTTTAATCACTATATGAAAACATTTATATTCTACATTTAGTAATTTTCACCTGTACCCTTCTAAGATGCGTGTGATCCCAGCAATCACCCTTCCTCCACCTATCCTCCCCCCTCCCCTCCCCTCCCTTGCCCTTTTCCCCATTTCTAGTGCTATAACTGGGTTTTAGCCTTCATTTGAAAGTTATAGATTAGCTTCATAGTAGGGCTGAGTACATTGGATACTTTTTCTTCCATTCTTGAGATACTTTGCTAAAAAGAATGTGTTCCAGCTCCATCCATGTAAACACAAAAAAGGTAAAGTCTCCATCTTTCTTTAAGGCTGCATAATATTCCATGGTATACATGTACCACAATTTATTAATCTATTCGTGGGTCGATGGACACTTGGGCTTCTTCCATGACTTAGCAATTATGAATTGGTCTGCAATAAACATTCTGGTACAGATATCTTTATTGTGATGTGATTTTTGGTCTTCTGGATATATACCTAGTAAAGGAATTATAGGATCGAATGGCAGATCTATTTTTAGATCTCTAAGTATTCTCCAAACATCCTTCCAAA
>CAUYON010157848.1:0-52691 GCA_963573935.1 Arctocebus calabarensis
ATACAATCTGAGATATTTTCATCAACCTGATTGACATAACATTCATGAGATTTTCTCATTTACTATGTGAAAACATTTTTGATCCGTATTTAGAAGTTTTTTCATTCCCTCTCGAAAAGACTGATTTGGGGCCTGTCATAAGAGAGCCTAGATAAGGCATCCCGGGTTGTCCGGGGAAGGGAGGTGTGTGCAGGGCCGCTGAAAAGGCTTCTTTGCCTAAGTGTCTCAGTGGCTCAGAATAGAGCTTGGGGGTTCCGAGTTGCATCTGGGGGTGGGAGAGGAGGCGGGCCACCAGGAAGGGCTAGCTCGTGATTCTGGGATTCCCGCCCCAGGCTTTGGCAGTGACCCACGCAGGCCAGGAGCGGGCAGCCCCGGGTTGGGGGCTGAAGCAGGCGGCAGCAGCATGCGCAGTGTGGCCGCTGCTGCTACACCGCGGCTTTTGCAGCTGCCGCGGCTACCCGGGCTGCTGCCGCCACTGCGGCGGCTGCTGCTGCTCTGCCCTGCGCCGCTGTCACTTCCAGTTCCTACTTCTACGATCCAGGTCCGGGTCACTGCTTCACCGCAGCTGGCCCAGTCCCTCCAGGCCGCTCTCCCTCCGGGACTCTGGCTCCGGGCTGGAGGGGGCCAGCGAGGGCAGCTGAGTGGGGTCCAGAGAAGCCTTGCCAGCTGGCTCTCCAGGCAGCCGCTCCCTCCCGCTGCCGCCCTGCGCGCCCTCACCCGGCTCGCAGCCAGCGCGCCCAGCGGGGCGCGCCTCCTGCACCCCCTATTCGGCCCCGAGCCTCGGTCTGCCGAGCAGCACAGCTCTGGCAACGAGAACTTGAGGGCAAGAATCTGACTTCCCTTTAGATTAAAAAACAATCCCTTGGCTGGAGAGGTTGCGGGAACCGCACAGAGTTTGGAGACGGGCGCCCCCTCCTCGCCCGCGTCCAGGCGCAAAGTTGCAGCCGCCCCTCCCAGCTGGGGCGAGCCGAGCCCAGCTCTTCAGTTTCGCCCTGGTGGCGGCAGCGCTCAGGGCAGGGTCCCAGCTCCCGCTGGATTGAACGATTCCCGCAGCCTTGGCACAGGTTTGCCCGCCGCTCGCCGGCCCCGTGACTCGGGAGGGCGAGCCGCTTCCAGGAGGCGGCAGCGGCGCGGCTGGAGTGAGCAAGCAGCCGGAGGACAGGCGGGCAGCGGCAGAGCCAGGTGACTTGCCTGGGGTCAAGGGGTCAGGGGAAGGAGAGTACACGAGGGCCTGGGGGTGGGTTCCGAAGGACCTCCGTGGGAGAGGAGCCGCCCTTCCTCCCCATTGCCGTGGCTCACAGCCCCGGTAGCGGGGTCCGTTTTCTGCCAGGGCCTCGCTGTGTGCTGAGATCCAGGGTGCTGGGATGTTGGGGTGCGGGGGCTGAGGGCGCAGAGAGAGGACGCGCCAAACTTAGGGGCTAGTTGTCCAGTTCAGGCCACAAGCTTTGCATCAGACCTGATTCTTTCTCCCCCCCCCCCCCCGAACCGGAGCAGGAGTCGATGGTACTATTTTTGACACTAATTTGATGCCCTCCCGACCCTGGGGTATCCGTGTATTTGGGGATGTTTGCCGCGTTGAGTATACAGGTCTGTCGCAGGAATGGTTTGAGCATGGGAAAGACTTGTCTGTACTCTGTACAAGGTGTTTTCAAGTGCTCCTAGTTAATTTCAAGTTTTCATTTTCCAGCCATTTAGGAACCCAACAGGTATTTGAACCATTTCGTTTCTTAGATCTAGACTGGAGATACCTCAAATTTGTCTCTGTCCCTTCAAAGGTCTTACATTTTCATTTTTGGTTCGTTACTGTTTCAGAATGATAGGAGTGACTGACACGATTTTGCCCCCCTTTACTTAATGTGCAGTGGGAGTAAAAATACAGTAAACAGATATATTTTTCTAGGCAGCTATGTATATTTATGACAACAAAAGCTTCACATAAACCAAAAAGCCTTACAGAATAAAATACATTTCCACTGATGTTCTGTAAAGTCTTAACAATTTTAAAGGCAAGATTCCAAGGCCCAAACTGTTTTTAAAACTTATTTTTGCTTGGAAAACCCATAGTTTGTCCTTGAACTTCCTATCTTAATTTTGACATTGACCATGGTAAGAGGATCTCTGATGACATCATTTGCTCCAGCCACAGTTCTGGTGTTCCGTAACTGAGAGCACCTCTCTCCAAAACGTAAGGCCTGGGCCTGCCCTTGTACTTCAGCTGAGGCATTTCCAAGGATTTCTCTTCAGCAAAGTATTATGCTACATGCCAGGCAGTACTGCAGTCCCTTCTTACATAAGCCGGCTTCAGGCCGGTGGAGGCTCTGAGAGTGCTTGGAGCAGTTCAAACAAGGGAGTGTTCTGTCTCTGTCTGGGGAGATGATTGGGGTTTTGAACAAAGTAAATTTCCATTTAGTAATATCATCTTGCATTTCTTTGGTGTTTCAAGTTTTTGAATGCCTCTTACTTCATCTTATCTGAAACTCATCATGCCCTTGTAAAGGATGTAGGAGAGATGGCATTACTTTCTTTCTTTTTAGAGACAGGGTCTTACTTTGTCACCCTCGGCAGAGTGCTGCAGCATCGCAGCTCACAGCAACCTCCAGCTCTTGAGCTTAGGTGATTTTCTTGCCTCAGCCTCCCGAATACCTGGGACTACAGGTGCCTGCCACAACGCCTGGCTATTTTTATGTTGCAGTTTGGCTGAGGCTGGGTTTGAACTTGCCACCCTCGGTATATGGGGCCTGCACCCTACTCCCTGAACCACAGGCAGCGCTCAAGATGGCATTACTTTCATTTGACAAAGAAACAAAAGTTTAGTTAACCAAAGTTGTACGGCTTACCAGTGTATGGTCAAAACTCTAACCTGTATCTTTTGCTTTGGGCTTGGATTTTTTTGTTTGTTTTTACTACAATGTGACATTTTATATAAAAATGTTTCACGGGGTGGCGCCTGTGGCTCAGTGAGTAGGGAGCCGGCCCCATATGGCGGAGGTGGTGGGTTCAAGCCCAGCCCCGGCCAAACACTGCAAAAAAAAAAAAAAAAAGTTTCATTTGGCACATTTGGTATATTTTCCAAGCTGCTAATTTTTTCTATTCTTTTTGCTAACACACATCTTGGCCTGTGTGCTTTGGTCACCCAGGGCTAGTGCTGTTCTTAGAGGTAAGGATAGGAGCCACTTTTCTAAAGGAAGGGCTGTGGTTCCAAAGCTTGCTGCGTCCTCTCCATTCACATTCAGGGAGAGTAGGCGCTGAATAGACTGAGCGGTCAGGGCCCAGAAATTTCTGATACTCATTTGACATCATTAGTTCAAGTATAATATTACTTCAGTCTTTACAAAGAAACTCATTCAGGAGGAGAAACTGGAGAGTGTGAGTTTTGTTCCTTTACAGAATCTGTTCATCACTGTGCTTAGGAACCTGGATGCAAAGTAATAAAGGAGTTAAGCATCTGCCATTTTTCAAGCACCCACTATAGTTTAGGTCCTGGGCTAGGTGCTTTAAGGATATTATCATTTTCAATCCTCGCAATAATCCCAACAGGTAGGTGGCATTGTACTCCTTATAGGTAGGTGGCATTGTACTCCTTATACTGTGGTGGAAACTGAGGTTTGGAGATGATCAAGACAGTTACTTCACACTACCAGAATGTAATCCATGGTGAACTTTATTCCAGAACTCATTCCCTTTGCTCTGTGCCAGATTGTTGCCCCCAAGAGCTATTGATAAATACAGGAACACTTAACCTTTTGGTTTTCAGACATGACAGTCCATTGGAGTCACCTAGTGTGCTTTTAGAAAATACAAATATTGGGGTCCCATAACCCAGAGATTCTGGGTTAATTAGTCTGCAATTTGTAGACATTGGTATTTCTTTATTTTTAAATATTTGAGCCAACTTTATATTGGAGTATAACATACATTCAGGCAATTGCACGGATCCTAAGTATATAGTTTGGTGAGTCTGCTTAAACTGAACACACTCATATAATCAGCATCCTGAATAAGAAACAGAACAGTATCAGCACCCAGAAGCCACCATGGTGCCCATTCCCAGTCACTGTACTTCATTAAGGGTGCTGCTATTCTGACTTCTAAGATAATAGGTTAATTTATTTTTCATTTTAGTATTTTCTGTGGGTGGGATCATACAGTATGTACTCATCTCTGTGTGTATAAGGTTTCTTTCACTCAGCTTAGTATTAGTCATCCATGTTGTTGCAGGTGCTAGTAGTTTGTTCTTTTTCATTGCTGTATAGTATTTCATTGTATGGATGTACCACATTTTGTTTCTTTCTTCACTTCTTGATGGGCATCTATGTTGTTTCCAGTTTTTGGTTGCTATGAGTATTGCTGCTATAAATATCCTCCTGCGTGTCTTCTGGAGGACATATATGCATATTTCTTTTGGGTTTATGTGTAGCAGTGGAGCTATTAGGTCATAAGGTGCATATATGTTCACCTTTAGTGGGTACTGCCCAACAGTCTTCCAAAGTGGCCAAGTCTTGTGATTATTTTTTTTTGAAAGCTCTGTAAATGATTCTAATGTGTATCTAGAGTTGAGAACCATTTCCCTGGTTTATCCAGAGGTCAGCAGTCTAGCAACCTCAAGTGTCTACCACTAAGCGGAGGACTATAAAGAAGGAGATACCAGGTTCCTTCTTAGCCTCAGATTGTAGACAGTCTTCTTTGCTAAACTGAGCAGCTGACGCCATTTTCCCATAGTCCTTTGTGACGAACTACCTTTACACTGCTCCTCCACTCTTGCTATGGTTTATCTGTGAACAAATCTGCTAGTTTTAGAACTTCTCAAAGGCAGGAACTATAACCTGATTATCCTTGTAACCCTAGTGCCCAGTATAGAACACGGCACATAGCTGGTACTCATAAGTGTTGGTTTGATGAACAACTGCAGAATGACTGAGGGGTCAGAGAAGATCTGAGCTGCAAAAGAGATGTCCCATCTTGGCACTAAGACTTATGCACTTCATTCATAGGACACTGCCTCAGGCCCTCACTCAAACTCTACTTGCTTTTACTTACCTAAGCCTCTTAGCACTCTGGGGAATCTGGTTGTTCACTCCAAAACTGATTAAAAAGAGCAAATTAAAGGAGATGAGGTATGATATGTTGAAGCACTTTGTAAACTGGAACATAGCATCGAAACAGAAAGTTGTGATAACGGGAAAACAGGGGCTACTGTAGACTAGACACACAAGTAATGACAGAAACTCTACATGTCCACATATAACATGAAAGAAGTGAAGTCACCCCATGCCAGCAAAGGGCATGAAAAGGCCAGAAAAACCTTAAACAGTCCAGCCCCAAACACAGATCTATCTGAGGAATTCCAGTGTGGGGTCAGGCAGCCCAACACACACTGTGTGGTTCTAGTGACTAGACTTTGTTCCTTTTCTTGCCTTGGTCTGGGTTTGATTCTTGGTCAGGGAAACCACTTTTTTTTTTTTTTCTTGAGAATTAGTATAGTAGAACAAGGGCTAAGAGCATGAGCTTTGGACTTGAGCTAACCTGGGTTGGCCACTTATCAGGTGTGTGCTACCTCCTGAGGTTAAATGAGAGAAAGCAAGTAAAGCTCTTAGCACAGTGCCTGGCACTGAGTAAATGCTCAGTAAAAGCTAGTTCCTAATTGGAATTTTAATATATCCCAGTAGATCAATGTTAATAAATAATGTGGCATTATCCAAAGAAAAGTTCACTTAGTTCAGTTAGGGTAAGCTGACTTTAAGGATTTTAAAATATTTCTTTTTGAAATCTTTACATTAAATAAATCCCCCCCCCAAAAAAAATAAAAAAAATAAATCCTATGCAGGGTCCTAGCTTTATGGGAGGCCGAGGCAGGCAGATTGATTGATCCTAGGAATTTGAGACCAGCCTGAGCAAGAGTAGAGACCCCCGTCTCTACTAAAATAGAAAAATTAGTCAGGTGTTGTGGCCAGCACCTATAGTCCCAGCTACTTGGGAAGCCGAGATAGGAGGATCACTTGAGCGCAAGAGTTTGAGGTTGCTGTGAGCTACGATGATGCCATGGCACTCAATCGTAGGGTGACAATGTGACACTCTGTCTCAAAAATAACTAACTAACTAACTAAATAAATAAATGAATAAAAATTTCAAAAACCACATGCAGAGAAAAATAAACTGATCTCTCCAAGGGTTGTGAGACTTTACTCCAGTAACACTGTGTATTTAGACAGGGCTGAACTTGACATAGGAAAAAAAATATTCAGCCATCTTATCTCTCAGTTCTATGCTCTATTTGGCAGGGACCGCTTGGTTTGGGACAACTATTTTAAAAAATGAAGTCAAAGGTAAAATCTCCACATATTTTCTAATACTTAACTTGTCCCTTTGGAAGGCAAAGCAAAGTTCAATATTTCTGACTGTTTTAGATGAATGGTGGTGGCAGGGTTGGCTTGTGGCTTGTGCTTAACAGCAGAAATTAATCCTTTCAGCATTGTTAGCATCTGTCGTTGACTAATTAAAGTGCTTTTTCCCCTGAACTTGAAATTCTCAGTGCCTCTCGTTATAGAGAATAATTTGACTTGAGGTAAAGTGTGTTAAAATGAAATTTAAAATGATTTATATACCATGTTTAATTTTTACTTATTTTATTGGGAAGGCTACATAAAGTCAGTTTAAATTTCAGTGATATTATAGCCCAGTGATATGCATGGAACAGAGATTGCAATTTTTAACTATAGGCTCAGACAATAGGCACACAATCCCCAGAGTTTTAGGAACTGGTTGTAAGAATTCTTATTCTTTCTCCAGCTTATTGTCTGGCTGCGTTCTCAATGCCTAGCATGGCCAGTTTTCAACTCTGAGAACAATTTGTATACGCTTTCCTTTATAACAGCTGAGGACTAGAAATATGTTTGGGGATCCAGTTGTAAAGAAGAGCTGGAGAAGACAAAGCAACTGAATTTCTCAGACACGATGAATTATTCAATTGTTAACCACAGTAACTTCTTGAGCTACCATTTTGTGTTCTAATAATAGAAACAGTTTGGACGGATTCCTGTGGGAATTGAAAAATCGGGAGATCTTTTCATTCTTTTTTAGTCTGTGCATAACCTAGAAGAATGCGAAAAAAGATTTTCAGTTTCTAATGCTTACCTGGATGAAACAGTTTAATTTTTGTGACTCTTAAACCACGTATTTATTTTATAATTAAAATAGCTTGAAATGTTAAAATACACCCCGGAGCAAGGTGGTTGCTGTTTGAGTTAAGTTGAACAATTTAGTGAATGTTCTTTTATTTTGAGTGAGGATTGACAAAAACATTCTCCGTTACCCTCAGGAAATAAGCAATAAACCTGATACATTGGGCATAGTTGAGGGGAAAAATAAAAATCAATGGCTTCTATTTAAAAAAATAAAAAGACACAGTATGTAATATCAAAAAGGCAACATGTTGTTTCTGAATTAGGTTGAATGCACCAAATACATACCAAAAGGATTGCATTTTGTTATAGTATTTGATCAATGGACTCTTCCTACAAATTGTCTTTTCTTAAGTCTAACTCCTTCCCATTTGTATTTATTTATTTATTTATTTAAAGACAGAGTCTCACCATATTGCCCTCAGTAGAGTGCTGTAGTGTCAGAGCTCACAGTAACCTCAAACTCTTAGGCTTAAGAGAGTCTCTTGCCTTAGTCTCCTGAGTAGCTGGGACTATAGGAGCCCGCCCCAATGCCCGGCTATTTTATCATTTGTTTTTAACATTGACTGTAATCCAGGCTGTTTCGGGGGACAACAGAACACAATATACCTCTTTATTAAAACCACTCAGTCTTGGCCAGCTATTGCCTTCTCCAGACCCATTCTAATTTGGTCATATGTTATCACTGAGGCGGCTCCCAAGGATTAGCGTGTTGCCAGCAGAACATAAGGTACAGAGCAATGGGTGCTGACATTTGGGGTTAGTACCCAAAGGAAATAGAGTCTGGCCTTTGAATTGCAAATAATAGATGCGAAGGCATTTGCCAGTTTCTTAGGGCTGTTGCTTACCAACATTTTGGAGGGAGGAGGTGCGTGTCCACTTAGTCCAGAAGCTACTGTGTACCTGCATTTAAACATTGACATCACCACTTCCTCTGCTGTCATCTGGAAGAAGGACTTCTGACACCAGACATCTGTCTAATTAGCTCCAGGCTTTGTCATACCCTGGAAGACTGGACTCCTCCCCCACAGCGATGTATGAGTTCGGAGATGTGGATCATCCCAAACTGTGTATAGTCACACATCATTTCTGTTTGACTTCTGGCAGAAGATTTACCTAAGTAATTAAGTTCTGCTTGACAAATAGAGTAAAATCTCAGCTTTATACTTTCTTGGGGACTTGAATATTATTACAGAGATCAGGCACGTCAATTGAGGGATTCAATAAGGCAGTAGGGAAAAGAAAGAATTAAATTAAGGTGAGATGAAATGCAGCAGTTTGCCAAGCAGTGAGTGAAACTGTTATAAAGGACTTGTCTCATCCTAGACAATAACAAAGACATTTCCTTACTCCTCAGATGCCTGGACATTATTTTAATAGGCATCTTTAAGGTGTCAGGCTCTTAACATCTGTTATGAAGAGCCCTGCCTGGGAAGCAGGCCTGAGCACTAAGAAATGTTTCATCTTGTAAATTGTATGTTCTTCATGGTGAGGTCTCCAGCAAAATGGCGATATTTACCAATGATTTCTGAATAATGTGTGAAAATCAAGAAACTATAGTATTTTACTATTAATGACAAAAGAGATTTAACAATTTCTTTGGGGAAATATACATTGTGATAGTGGAAATAAACATTGACACTGTAATATAGCCAGTTTATATTCTCTGACGTTGGGCTGGTATGTTGGTTGTGTATTGGGTATCCCAAATCTTGATTTGGGATCTACAAACCACCTTCAAAGGAAGAAAGCAGAATGGAAAACAATGGTTTAAGGGTTAGTGTACCTGTGAGTGACTTCTTCATTTGTCAGATTTTGTATAGTGTTATTTTCATTTCTCATCTTTTTGTTTGTTTTTTGTTCTTTTGGTTTTTTTCTTCCATTTCTTACCTTTACAATTTTTTTTTATTTCAGAATATTATGAGGGCACAAATGTTTTGGTTACATAAATTGCTTTTGTATAGTTTGAATCAAAGTTATAAGTGTGTAACTTAAGTAACTAACATTACTTAGTTCAATGTAAGCATTTCACATTGTATATTGAAGCAGTTCCCTGAACCCCATAAATGCATCAATGTACTAAGTTACGATTTGATAAAAAACTATTAAAAATGTATTTTGCAGTTATATGCATTTATAAGTTTAAGATTTTTCTATTGTTATAATAAATATGATAATAAAATCGGTCATTTTATTATGAAATTAAAAAAAGTTATACGTGTGCCCAACACCCAGACAGTATGCATTGTACCCGTTAGGTGTGAATTTACCCATCCCTTCTTCTCCTCTCCCATTTAATTGAATTTAGTGAATGTTATTTCCATATGTGCACATAAGTGTTAATTGATTAGCTCTAATTTAATAGTGAGTATTAGTGCCTGGAATATATATTAGGTGTTCGGTAAATATTTGTGAAATGGATAATGAATAGATTTTTGAGTAGAAATGACTTTTTAAAATTTCATTTTCATAGCTTGTGTATCTGTCTACATGTAGATTATGAAATATTGACTTTTATTCATGGAAATGAAATGATTCTTCTTTTTGAGACAGAATCTCACTCTGTTGCTCTGGGTAGAGTCCTGTGGAGCCATAGCTTACAGCAACCACAAATTCTTGGGCTCAAGTGATCCTCTTGCCTCAGTCTCCTAAGTAGTTGGGACTACAGGTGCCTGCCACAAGGCCTGGCTAGTTTTTCCATTTTTTAGTAGAAATGGGGTCTCATTCTTGTTCAGGCTGGTCTTGAACTCCTGAGCTCAAGCAATCCACCCACCTGAAATGATTCTATAGTGAGTGAAAATAAGAATAAAAAGGAAAGCTGGGTCTCCCTAATATACCATTACTCAGTTTTGTTATGCCAAGCTAAAGGATCCATTACAATTTTTTAAAAGTTAAAAAAAAAGGGAAATTAAAGGTATGCAAGACTAGCCCTCCCGGATGTTATATGCAAGTCCTTCTCTCCTTTTCTGTTTCCCAGGCTACTTGGTACTTCTTCTTTTTTTTAGACAGAGTCTTACTATGTCACCCTTGGTAGAGTGCCGTGGCGTCATAGCTCACAGCAGCCTCAAACTCTTGGGCTTAAGAGATTCTCTTGGTCAGCCTCACAAGTAGCTGGGAGGACAGCTATTTTTTGTTGGCAATTGTGATTGTTGTTTAGTTGGCCCATGTTGGGTTTGAACCTGCCACCTTCTGTGTATGTGGCTGGCGCCATAACCACTGTGCTACGGGCACCGTGCCTACTTGGTACTTCTTATGTTACCCAAACTTTCTTGATTTCATTGGGTTTTCAGGGTGAGAGCTTTGCACATAAAGTCTCTCTAACTGTGGCTTTCTCCAAAGTGATAGCAGGCAGTAACTTCACTTCCTTTTGGTGAGGTACATGCTTTGTTAGCATTCTTCATTTCATTCAATCATATGCTTCAAAAAGAAGAATTTTTTTCCCAAGTGATTGAAAATATACAAGCCACCGAGATGGTTCACAGCTGTATTCCTAGCCCTTGGGAGGCTGAGGTGGGTGGATTGTCTGAGCTCACAGGTTCGAGACCAGCCTGAGCCAGAGCAAGACCTCTTCTCTAAAAATAGCTGGGCATTGTGGCGGGCACCTGTAGTCCCAGCTACTTGGGAGGCTGAGGCAAGAGAATCGCTTAAGCCCAGGAGCTGGAGGTTGCTATGAGCTGTGATGCCATGGCACTCTACCAAGGGTGAAAAAGTGAGACTCTGTCTCTACAAAAAAAAAAAAAGAAAGAAAGACAAAAAGAAAGAAAAGAAAAGAAAAGAAAAGAAAATACATGATCCTTGATTTATTAGGTTGTACTAGAAAAAAAAATTGCCTTTCCCCCTCTCTTTCCTTGTAGGAAAGGCAGGACCAAGGGAGAGGTGTTTCTGGTGGAAGAAATGTGGGTTTGGACTTTAGGTTGGGAGGACAGACTGACGTTCAGCAAGTATTTGTTCACGATCTATAAAGTAAGCGCCGTGCCTGGCCCTGTGGGCTCCTGCCTATTGGAAAGAAGCAGAATGTCTGTGAAAGAGCAGAACTTGACAGCAGGTAGCAGTGTCTGCCCAGATGTCCAAGCGAGTGGTTTGGGAGCCTAGAGCCTGAAAGCAAGAGGAGTTCAGAGATCGGGAAGCCAGTTGTGTGCTGAGGAGGGGTGATTTAGGATAGGCCCTGAAGCACAGCTAGGATTCAGGTGATTGAGGGAGCTTTCTTAGGGAGAAGCATTATGTATCACAGAGAGGCATAGTGAAGAAAGGATTCTGGGGTGTGTAAGGAGAGGATGGTGAGAAATGATGGGCTTGTTAGGGTGGGGCCAGTGTGGGAAAAATAGTTTGGGTTGTATATGAAACCAGCACATTGTACCCCTTGATTGCACTATTGTACACAGCTATGATTTAATAATAAAGTCAATAAAAAAAAAGAAATTTGAATGTTAGTCTGAGGAGAATGGACTTGATCTTGGGTTCTATTAGGCTTTTCCTGGATGGCATTGCTGTGCTTTGAGAGGCCTGAGTGCTGTTTGAAAGCACCATTTCCAATGTCTCTGAGGTCTGAGCTCCAGACCGCTCTCATCACAGTGTTTGGATCTCTTCCTCAGTGCAAATACTCTTGGGAATAAGATGGAGCAAAATTAGTCAATTAATTCATTAACTGATTAATTAATTGTCGACTATGAGGCGTTGATACCTTGTTAGGCATGTCTCTTCAAATCATATACTTCTGAAAAAGTGACTCATATAGAGATCTAAGCCAAAAGTCTTCGCCAAATGAATCACTAAAGGTGATCTGTCAGTGAAGAAAGGAAGTGATAATAGCTTTGGCAGGGAATCCTTTCCTCCAGGATTAGCTGTTGTTAGAAGGACTTTGGGCATGTCATTTGTAGTCTTTCAAATTGTCTGGTAACTCTTCTTGCTGCGAGTGGGTTACTTTGCTGTGCACCTCTGTGCTCTCACTGTAACTCAGAGCTAGTTTTAGAGCCTGGGTCTGAACAGGGGAGTGTGGCTCGCAGGACCTGTCATGTATGCTATTTTACAATAAAAACAGTTAAAAATATTACCAATTCCAGAAAAATGGTTAAATCCCACAGTTCTTCCCAGCTTCCCTTCTCTATATCAATTAGGTCATCATAATTTGTGATAGGATTTAAACGAACCTCTATTGTTTGGGACAGGCCAGCAGTGTGGACTTTGCCCATACTTGGCACACAACTCAAAAAATTCACAACTGTAAAAGTTGAAGCACCTTTGGTCACCTCACAGTCACGGGGCTTACTTAATTTTGCAGATGAGTTCAGGTGCATCTCATTTTAGATAACAGACATTTCCTGGCAAATTGCATGCAGATTGGAGTTTTTCTTTCCTAAGTGACAGTTCTTTCTGAGTTCATTAAACCTTTTGCAATGCTTTTTGTTCAGTTAGGATTAATCAAGTATTGGCAAGAGCACCTAAACTTTCACTAATTCATTAGATATCAATTAAGCACCTACTATGTGACAGGCATTCTTCTAAACACTGATGATACACAAGTGCCAAAATGATTTAAACTGGTTTCGTGGGCTTATATATTCTAGGCATAATTTGCATTTAAGTCTCTTTGACAGAGATGCTATGTCTCTGGGAAAATGTGTTTCACATTCCTGTCCATCAACCAATGAATGATTACTTATCAAGTATTTCTTATATGCTGAATATCAGGGCCAGAGATGTGGAGAGATTTGGGCTTCAAAGAGCAGGCATCCTCCAAGTTTTTAAACAGGGGGCCAATTCACTGTCCCTCAGACCGCTGGAGGGCCGGACTATAGTTTTTTTTTGAACAAATTCCTATGCATACTGCACATATCTTATTTTGAAGTAAAAAGCAAAACGGGAACAAATATAATTCACACCAACTCATGCGGCCCGCGGGCCGTGGTTTGAGGATCCCTGGTGGAAATCCAGGACTAGTCTGAACCAATGAATAAAGAATGTTGTGCAGCTAGGCCAATTCGAGCTTAAGTGTGCTGCCTCTCTACAGACATGAAGGGAGGTCAGTGGTAGGCTTATGGGAGGTCACAGGTGAAACTCCCAGAGGAGCTGCTGCTGAAATCCACCTGCAATGACTCTTTTCTTTTATAGCTCTCGTTTCTCCCCGGTCTTTGTGGGGCTCATCTATTGCCAGTCATCCCTACGCATTCTGCTGCGCTCTAGGAATCCAACCTTAAATCCTAGGAGGTTCCTAGGAAAGCAGGGGTTGAAGGAGCCCTCTCTTCCTAGGTGAGGCTCCTCCCTAACTGCCTGCACTGTTAACCAGGTGGGCAGGAGCTGTCACCTATGGAAATTTCTCAGGGTATCCTCTTAGTTTTCATATGTTTACGTTGATTGTCCTATCAGGGAAAGTTATGAAATAAATACAACTCTGAGTGGCGAGGGCATTTGTTTAACCTTTATACGAAAGGACAGGGAAAAGCAGAAAGGGTGCTGGGTATGGATTTGGGAACACAAGTCTAAGCACTCTTCAATATCCAAATGGATTATTTTCCTAAAGTTCATTTGTGAGTTATTGTTGGTAACACAGAGAACATTTTCCCATAGAAACAAGATTCTACACAGTGATTATGCCTTCTGGCTGGCCCACAACAGCCTCTTTAATACTTAATGTGGCTGAACTAGAGAACTCCCAGAGACTAAGTGGCAGGTGTGATGCTACGTCCCTGGGAAAATGTGTTTCGCATTCCAATTTGGAACGCTAGGGAGGCAGTCTCCTTCTCTGGAAGGATGGCGGTTGGGGAATTGGGGAGGGCAACCCCCTAGGTCTGATACACAGATGCTCCAGCAGCTGAGGCATCACTTGTCCACCCCCACCCCTCAAAGCTGGCAGCCAGTGTGACTCCTGCAAAGGCTCTGGTGACAGGAGCTCAGGAGGAGGGGCGGGGGCAAGCCTCGGTGTCTGGCTGGCTGCGAGGCAGCTGGGTCTAGGCCTCCTGCTTCCTGCCCTTGGCTTGCCAGGCGAGTGCTACTGATGACAGAGATTCCATCCTTCTCTTTCCTTTTTGCCTGTTCTCTTTTTGGTGAGATGATTCAAACCCAGTTGTTCTCTTTTGCTCTTCTCTCGGTTTAATCCTGCGACTGGCCCCACCAAGCTGCCTATACCATCCCTCATTCATTCCCCTCTTTCCTGAACACTTAGTACTCAACCAAAGATAAATCTCCGTCATGGAGAAAGTGGGTTTTCCCCTAAAGGAGTGGTAATAAGGAAGAACGGAAGTCATACGGTGTGATATGGTGATGCTGAGGCTGCCATCTGAAAGTCGATTTGGTGACTGTTACATGAAGGTGAACAGGGAGGGGTTAAGCTCAGAGCTTGGCTCCTATCATAGGAGCTCTCTGCAGCTGAGCTGCCGGGCTCTGGATTCTATGAGGTTCAAGTAATTTAGGGAGTCCATAGTAGTTATGTAAAGTGACTCTAGTGAAAGCCAAAAGACAAAAATCATAGAGAGTTAAAGCTGTCCATGATCACAGTCCAAATGCCACTATGCAGTGGTAGCAAGATAGAGCCAGAGTTTATAAATAGGTCATTTGAAAGTAACATTTTGAAAAATCATCTTGTAAACAGGTAATAAGTAATTTAGGCTACAATACCCCAGACTACCCTCCACATTTCTAATTGTAGTTTGGCTTACCATGTAGCTTTCTCTACTGAAAGAGAGCTCTCTGCATATACAAGGGGAGCATCTAGTCCTCGTAGTGATTGGCTTTTTTGTTTTTTAGTAAAAATTAAGAAGTTGACATTTAGGTTTATGCATTGGCCTTTTGCGAACTTGGCTAAATGTGAGTTCATTCTCAAGAGCTCCCCAAATTGAGGACCAGATTCTGGACCGTGGGGACCCTGCCAAGATGCTGCCTTTGAAAGCTTTTGTTCAGACGATGGACCAGCAGGCCTCTCGCTGAGCTCCTTTGGTCAAAGCTGCCTCTCACTTTCCAGATGGGAAGTAGAGCCTCAGAAGAGTGGTGTTGCTTTCCTAAGGTCCTCACAACTGCTTGGCAGTGACAAAGCTGGGACAGGAGTGAAGATCTTGTGGCCCTCGCCATCAGTGCTCTTTTCAGCATACTGTTCTGTTGTTACAGCTACAGAAACAAGGTAGATCTTGTTCCCTAAATGACTAAAATGGAGAAAAATGGAGAAAATAAAAGTGGAGTAGACAGCAGGGTTTGCTTTCTTGAGTTTGCTCCATATCAAATAGGAACTGATATTATTTAAAACCAGGCAGGGTACAAATGCCATCAGCTATATTCTAGTAAGTGGCATGCCAGTGGGTAACGAGTCCAGTTTCTGAGCTAAGAGCATTATTTGTTGCTGACTTTGTGACTGCTTTTAGTAGGAGCTATGTGCAAGCATTCCAGATCACGTTCGCAGAGCCAGGAGCAGTGGCACCCAGTGAAATATGACTAAGCAGCTCAGATTTGCTTGCTCTGTTGCACTATGTAATGACATTTCCTCCAAAGTTCAGGGGTTAGCAGAGGCAGCTGTGAGAATTAGAGAATGTGATTCAAGATGAGCTAAATTAATTTAAGATTTTGCTTAATAAGAGCAATAAGAACAAGGAAGGGCTAGAATGTTCCCAAGTACTTGGAATGATTTTTTTTTTCTTTTACTTTTTTGAGACAGAGCCTGAAGCTGTCACCCTGGATAGAGTGCTGTAGCATCACAGCTCACAGCAACCTCCAATTCCTGGGCTCAAGCGAGTCTCCTGCCCCTGCCTCCCAAGTACCTGGGACAACAGGCACCTACCATGATGCCCGGCCATTTTTTGGTTGCAGCCGTCATTGTTGTTTGGCGGGCCCGGGCTGGATTTGAACCTGCCAGCTCAGGTGTACGTGGCTGGCGCCTTAGCCCGTTGAGCCACAGGCGCCGAGCTTGGAATGGTTTATTTTTAATAGGCTTGAAACATAAGGTATATGACTCTGCAGTCCCATTGAATCACTTGATTAAACTTTCAAACTCTTGAGTGATGGAGCCTATTGTGATCACTTCTAACTCTAAATTACTTTTAAATGGAAGTTGACTGGGTGTTACTGAAGCCCCATGACATTAAAGACTAATAGTTCTGAACCAGAGTAGGACTTGACTTCTTAACCAGTACATGGGTGAACTGCTGTGACTGCTTAACTCAGATGGTGAGAGCATGATGCCAAGGAAATCAGGAGGTTGAATGTCATTACACATGGCCTAGATGGTTTAGCTTGGGTCTGTAACCACAGGCCTGACTACTACCTCACATAAGGGAACTGCAGCTCACAGGATAGAACTGGTTAAATAAATATGAGCTTAGGGAAGACCTTTCTCACTCCTGGCAAATGTGGCCGAGCGCCTGCTGAGTCAGGCTGCCCCTTCACATAGGAAGGACAGGACAGGGACCAGGCAGGGCTCTTGTGGAGACAATCTTGTCATATGGGAGATTTTCTCTTTGCTATAATTCATTGAATTAGTCATTTTAGAGGTTGTAACAAACTCATTGCAGATGGTCCAGATACTGCTTGTATTGCCAGTAGCAAGGGCTTTCTTTGGGTATGCAAACTCATGGATTGATTTTTCATTTTTTTCTGTCTCATGGAGACATAAAGTGTGCATACAGGGCTGCGGGGCCCCTCAGAGCACTTTCTTGTGTGTGTTTATTGGTTCCATCACTTTCCTCCTCTGTGACTTCACTACTCTGAGTCCTAGTTTACTCATTTATAAAATAGGGAAAATAATTGTACTCAAGTAGCAGTCATGCTGGGAGAATCTAAGGCAAAGAAAACTATATTTGTATCTTAATCCGTTCAGGCCGCTATAACAAAATACCATAAACTGAGTGTCTCATAAACAATAGAAATGTATTTCTCATGGTTCTGGAGGCTGGGAAGTCCAAGATCAAGGCATCAGCAGATTTAATGTCTGGTGAGGTCCTGCTTATTGTGTCCTCACATGGTGGAAGAGGCAAGGCAGCTCTCTGGAGCCTCTTTTATAAGGTCACTGATCCCATTCATGAGAGCTTTACCCTCATGACCTAATCACCTCCCAACAGTTCCACCTCCAATACCAACACATTGGTGATTAGGTTTAAGCATGAATTTGAGAAGGACACAACCACTCAGACCATAGCATATATAATCTCTAAGCATGATGCTAGGCACATAGCAGGGGCTCAGTAAATCAGTAAATAGTAGTTATAAGATTAGTGAGAAAATGGAACAAGGGGCCGGGGGAGTGTCTTCCCATGTACTTCCTTGCTTTTGTCAGGTTAGGGAAAGTGCCATAAGATAGCATACATGTTGAAACTGAGACCTACTCCAAAACATTCTAGTTGTACAGCCACAAAAATATTAACTTTTGTGCAGTTTATACTGGCAGATCCCCAACAGTTTAGAATTAACACCTAGTGTTTAGTGGTTGAAAATCGGTTTTGCTGTCATTGTGGATATGTGGAATGGAAAAATGTGGGGAACATTTAAAAATTAAATGTCTAGACTGATTACGTCTGCTGATGTAGGAACGGATCTTAGGTTGGCTACAGGTAAATACTTAAAAAAAATCTTTAATGAAGTTTACCTTTTGTTTCTCTGATTGTTTACCCGGAGGAGAGTAAATGTTTTTGTCATTATTAGACCTTGCTTCATCTGATTGCACAGTACCTTGAAACCATCTTTCAATAATTTAATAAGTTGTACTTTTTTTCTTGTCTGAGTCCCAGTAGTAGTGGTAAGATAAATGGAGGAAGGAAATCTTACAGTTCTTCTGACCTTTACAGATCCAACTGGAACTAACTGGCTTATTTTCTGGACCAAAATAGGTATAAAGAAAGTTCAGCTAATCTGGGACTCAGGCATGTACCAGAGACACTAAACATGCTAGTGAGGCTTGGACAGGGTACTAGAAGATCAGTATCATCACAACTGACAAGATTTGACTTTGAGTTTAAAACATTTCATTAAAAATGACTTTGGAAAATTACATACAGCATAGATGTGCAAATTTGCATTACCTTTTAACACATTCCAGTGCTTTGCAGACAGGAAGAGGAATTGGATCTCCAGTCCACGTATAAATGAGTGGGATTCATCCTAGGCAAACAGCTTGTACTGTAATCTACTTTCCCTTGTTCTTCTCACACTCTCTCCACATTGGGGATTTTCCATTGTTTTCTCTTAATTGGGCTCCAGAGCCCTGGTCTTTCTCTACATCATCAACATCATCATCATCGTCATCATCATCGCTAAATTTGGCTTCACACTCCTCATTTCCACTAAGTTATAAATGACTGATAATGACTTGAAGTGTTGTGCTCCCTCCAAATAATATTTCCTTTTTTTTTTTTTTTTGGAGAGACAGTCTCACTTTGTCACCCTCAGTAAAGTGCTGTGGTGTCACACAGCTCACAGAAATCTCCAACTCCTGGGCTTAGGCCATTCCCTTGCCTCAGTCTCCTGAGCAGCTGGGACTACAGGCGCCCGCCACAATGCCCGGCTATTTTTTTGTTGCAGTTCGGCTGGGGCCAGGTTTGAACCCACCACCCTTGGTATGTGGGGCCTGTGCCCTACTCACTGAGCCACAGGTGCTGCCCAATATTTCCATTTTCTTAAGAGACCTATCTCAAGTCCTCTATGGAAGAAATTCTGGGGTAGAATTTTCAATATCATTCAGTTTGGGGCTTAGGAGGGTGTGGGGTGCTTGAGAGTGTTTGTGGTCTTATGGGGTCTTCCAGCTGCTCTGAAATAATAATCCTCAGGCATTGCTTTCCCTACGAGTTCCCAGAGGCCTCGTCCACTTCTTTCCTGTGTAGTTCCTAGTGCTACAGAATAGGCTTGCAGTAAGAGGGACAGCATCTATTGATAGAAAAACTCAAGTATATATGTATTTTTGTTTTTCAAAAAGGAACTGTCTGTAGTCCAGGAAACCTCTCTCAAGCAGATGCAATGACCTTTGTTGATCCACATTTCATTTTCTGATCAGTTTATTTGTTTTCAAATTTAGCCGAATACCAGTTCAAGTGAATAATGCTGGTGCTGCCGTAAGGCAGTCAACACCCTTGATAAGGAACACCTAAAAACAAAAAGGGGAAGTTTCTTTTTTTATCATAGCTTTTGTCCTCAGGCCTTATTCTGCTAATATTTAACTTCTGCTTATTATTTTAGACTCCATCTACCTCTACCATACCTACCAAATACATGTTCACATGCTCAAACATATGAATTAATGCTCAAACCATTATGAATTGTGAACTCCCATTACGAATTATGAACTTGGATGGTGCCTGTGGCTCAGTGGGCAGGGCACCAGCCCCATATACTGAGGGTGGCGGGTTTGAACCAGGCCCCGGACAAACTGAAACAAAAAGTAGCCAGGCATTGTAGCAGGCACCTGTAAGTCCCATCTACTTGGGAGTCTGAGGCAAGAGAGTTGCCTAAGTCCAGGAGGTGGAGGTTGCTGTGAGCTGTGATGCCATGGCATTCTACCAAGGGTGACAAAGTGAGACTCTGTCTCTAAAAAAAAAAAAAAAAAAGAATTTTGAACTAAAATCAAGTGACTTTCTTGTTTTGCTATCTTTTTGGCATATGGACACCATTAATACTTTCCCCCTTGAACAGTTCTAAGGGGCATCATTAAGTCCGGAATCCCCAGGATACTAGAAATTCTCTCTAGAGTCTATTTTGTATTGTCCATCCAAAGTTTGACAAACTAAAACAAAACTCCTGTCAATTTATTCCTGGAAAATTTTGAATTTTATATTGTAGCATTTTGCAATACATTTTGATTACAGGGTTATTAACTCTTTAGTAATATTAATATTACTTTTACTAATAGTATGTTAATATCTCATTTTTGGATACAGTTGGGCTCTTCAGTCATTTTAAGTCTGAATGCAAAACATTGATTGATTAAATGAATAGCAGAGTTGTGAATCCCAGAATACGCAGACTTAGGTAGGCTCACATTTGTATATATGTATTTAGACCCCTCCAAATTTGAAAAAAATGGGTATTATATATTTTGATTCTAGAAACAGATTCTAGGTATTCAAGAATATGTACAAAAAGAAACCAAAAATTTGTCTTGATGTGGCTCCTAGGAAATGTGCAGATTCAAAATGGAACAAATGGTTCTGCTGCCTAATGGGAAGGCAGACTCTTCAAAATCCTAGGTCCGTTACCCATCACGCCCCATATGAAAAGGTACATTTTATTCCCACCACGTTTGGGGAAAAATGATACAATCTGTTTTCTTTAAGAGATTTCTAGACATCTTGAAGTGAAATGTTTTTAGAAGGGCCATTTCCATCCAGAAGGTGAGCATCTGGTTACCTCATTATGTACATCTACATTGTTGGCTCTAAATTAATAGATTGTGCCTGTGCTTTAGAAGTCTTCTAGGCCCAAATATGGATATTTGAGACTAGAAGTCTCAATCCATTTTATTTTTATTTTTGAGATAGAATCTAATGTTGCTCTAGGTAGAGTGCTGTGGCATCACAGCTCACAGCAACCTCAAACTCTTGGGCTTAAGCAATTCTCTTGCCTCAACCTCCCAAGTAGCTGGGACTAAGGCGCTCACCACAACACCCAGCTATTTTTTGGTTGTAGTTGTCATTGTTGGTTAGCAGGCCCAGGCCAGGTTCCAACTCACCAGCCCTGGTATATGTGGCCAGCGCCCTAACCACCGACCTATGGGTGCCAAGACTTGATACACTTTAATATGTTGAAATTTTAAAATTAACAGTTAAATAGTATTTAAAACGACTGATTAGTGTCTTCACTATTGACAATAGCATTATCAGAATGATAGTCAAGTCCCGGTGTGGTGGCTCACACCTATAATTCCAGCACTCTGGAAGGCCGAGGTGGGTGGATCACCTGAGCTCACAGGTTCGAGATCAGCACTGAGCCAGAGTGAGCCCTCATCTCTAAAAATAGCCAGGCATTGTGGTGGGCACCTGTGGTCCCAGCTACTTGGAGGCTGAAGCAAGAAAATAGCTTGAGCCCAAGAGTTTGAGGTTGCTGTGTGCTAGGACGCCATTATCCTCTACCAAGGGCGACAAAGTGAGACTGTTTAAAAAAAAAAAAAAAAAAAAAGAATGATAGTCAAGACTGGCAAAATGGGGCAGGCACAGTGGTTAATGCCTAGCACTCTAGGTTAAATTGCCCAGCATGCCAGGCACTCAGTGATTCATGCCTAACTAGTGTAATCCTAGCACTCTGGGAGGCTGAGGTGGGTGGATTGCCTGAGTGCAGGAGTTTGAGACCAGACTGAGCAAGAGTGAGACCCCATTTGTCCTAAAAATAGAAAAAAAAACTAGCATGGTGTCACGATGGGTGCCTATAGACCCAGCTCTTTGGGAGGCTGAGACAAAAGGATCTCTTAAGCCCAAGATTCTGAAGTTTCTGAGAGCTATGATGCCATGGCACTCTACCCAGGGCGACCGAGTGAGACTCTTTCAAAAAAAAAAAAAAGTGGCAAAGTGAAATGTGGTATTTATTTATTTTTATAATTTTATTGAATCATAATTCTGTACATTGGTGCAATCATAGGGCACGATTCATATACATTCAGAAATGTTTTGATCGTACGGTTACAGATAGCCTTCATGGCATTTTCTTGATCACTATATAAAGACATTGATACTCTACATTTAATAAGTTTCCCCAGTACCCTGCTAAGATGCACTGTAGGTGTGATCCCACCAATTGTCCTCCCTCCACCCATATTCCCCCCTCCCCTCCCTTTCCCCTTTCCCTGTATTCCTATGCTATAATTGGGTTTTAACCTTCATATGAAAGCTATAAATTAGCTTCATATTAGGGCTGAGTACTTTGGATACTTTTTCTTCCATTCTTGAGATACTTTGCTAAGAAGAACATGTTCCAGCTCCATCCATGTAAACACAAAAGAGGTAAAGTTATCACTGTGGACTGGTAACCTGAAATCTGGTAGAGTGATGCCTACAGCTTTGTTTTTATTAGTAAGAATTGCCGTGTCTATACCAGATGTTTTCTGGTTCCATACAAAATGAAGATCTATTTTTTTTCCAGTTCTCCAAAGTATGATGTTGGCATTTTAATGGGTATTGCATTGAATTGGTAGATTTCAGGTATATTTCCAGGTATATCATTCTCTTGGAAGCTGCTGTGAAGGATCTGGTGTCTTTGATTTGCCTCTCTACCTGCCTGTTACTAGGATATACAAAGGCTACTAATTTGTAGACATAGATTTTATACCCTGAGACTTTATGTATTTCTTGATCACATCCAGAGACCATGGTTGAGTCTCTGGAGTCTTCTAAGTATAAAATCATATCATCAGCAAAGAGCAAGAGCTTGACCTCTTCTGCCCCCATTTAGATGCTCTTAATGTGGTTCTCCTCCTGATTGAATTGGCTCAACCTCCAGAGCTATGTTGAACAGTAGTGGCGATACTGGACATCCTTATTTTAGTCCAGCTTTTGTTTTTACTACTCACTATTATTTTTAAAGAAATTTTGTTGACTCTTCTTAGATATTTTTTATTCTACTTAAATTTTATGGTCATTTGATTCAATATACAATGGGATCCCAAGCATTAAACTTACACACAAATTAAGAGAATTGATATTATCATAGTATTGTCTTCCCGTTAAAGATGATATATTAATTTATTTGACAGTAGTTATCACTTCATTATGTATGTGTATATCCAACCACCACGTTTTCATGCAAACTACATACAATTTTTAAAAAGACAGTATATCCTCTCATTGTGTAATATAGAGTCAGTGCAGTGACTAAGGGCATGAGCATTGAACCTGGATTCAGTTTCTGGTTTTGATACCTGCTATCTGTGTGCCTCTGTGTGAGTTTTCACCTGTATTTTTGTTTCCTTTTCTCTACAATGGTAATGAATAATAATATCCTTGGTTTCACTAGAGGCTGAGGATCAAACAATAAATATAAAGTCTGGCTCATAATAAATCCTGTGAGTTTGCTATTATTTTATTTCACAAGGTTTAGTAGGATTATTGGCCTTTCTTCATATTTATACTATATCATTCATTTCAAATTTATTCATAAATACCTTATTGCAGCAGTCTCTAACATTTTTTGGCACCAGAAACTGGATTCATGGAAGACAATTTTTTCATGGACCTTGGGTGAGGGAGGGCATTCAGGATAATAACGTGCATTGCATTTATCTCAGATTATCCAGCATTTAGAACTCATAAGGAACACACAACCTAGACCCCTCACTTGTGCAGTTTCCCACAGGGTTCTTTCTCCTAGTAGAATCTAATCCTGCTGCTGATCTGACAGGAAGCAAAGCTCAGGCAATGATGGGAGTGATGTGAAGTGACTGTAAATACAGATGAAGCTCCACTGCTCCCCTCCTTATAGCTCTGCTCCTAACAGACCACAGACTGGTCCTGGTCCACCACCCAGGGGTTGGGACTCCAGCCATATTGCCTCATGGGTATTGTGGGTGAAATAATTTCCCCTTTCGTGCAATTATTAGTGATTACAAATATAAAGGAGTTCTTGATTTTTTTATATTGATCTGGTTTCCAAAATTCTTTGAATAATTCTAGATAATTTGGCTAGATTATAAGAGCTTTTTATATGTATTATCATAATCAAGAAAGATAGAAAAAATAAACAATTTGAACACTTTTTTTTATATTGAATGTTTCAAATACCCAAAATGATGTTGATAATATTAGCGATAAAATTTATACCCTCATTCTGACTTCAATAGAATAGCTTTAGCATTGTAGAATAATGTTTGCTATGGGTATTTTGGTAAACAATATATATTTCAGGATTTTACTTCCTTTCCTATTTTTTAGATTTTTTTTTTTTTGCAGTTTTTGGCTGGGGCTGGGTTTGAACCCACCACCTCCAGTATATAAGGCCAGGGCCCTACTCATTTGAGCCACAGGCACCACCTTTTTTAGAGGTTTTCTTAACAATGGTTGCTGATACCTACATTTTGACTATTTTATCATGATTATATATGGAATATTTTAATTAAAATAAATTATATTGCTTTTTTCTTGATAATTAAATATCTAAAAGTGAACTCTACTTGCTCATAGTTTTTAATACACTTCAAGATGCTCCTTGAAAATATTTAATTTAGAATTTTGATCTACATTCATGAGTAAGATTAAGCTAACATTTTTGTTTTTTACACAATCTTTATCGGATTTCATATTAAAATTCACCCAAGGAACCATCTGAAGCTCTTCACAATAGATGTTCTTATTGTAAATGAATAAAGTTATTTGGTAATATCTCAAAAGTGGTTTGATTTGGTGTAAATGCCTATGATGATGTTTGATTAGGGAAAAACAATTTTAAGGATCATCTCTCTAATATTTCAAGTCTCTCTTCATTTTATTCAAGACACTGCCATGTTTTATTTATTATCCATTACTTGGATGAGTTCCTCAGTCTAAAACAAAACAAAACAAAAAATCCTTGGCATGAAGAAGGTATATAGATCCTGGCTCCAGTTTTTTACTATTATTCTTTCAGAGGGGAGATAGTCATACAAGCTTGTCAGGACTCTTTACAGATATTGAAATGAAGAAATAAAAAATTTTGGACATTTCCATGATAATGCCAGTAACCACACACTGGTGCTCATGCAAATTTTCTCCACCTCTTTCCTTCTTGTATGTTTTTGTTCCAAGCAGAAAGTCTGACCTATCAGTTTGAAAAAGTAGTGATTTACCAACTGCCAAACTCTTCACAGACTGAATGAAATAGTCAGGATTTAATAGTCAATTTCTTATATAATTGATATCTTTGAACTTTTGTGAATTCAACTTTTAAACATTCTTACATGTTATAAGTGATAAGAGTTTCCTAGGTTACATCACAGAGAATAGTGAATTTAATTAACAGGCATAATTCCTCTGACTGCATACTGAAGGATTCTCAATACTTAGAAAGTGACCATGCACCAAATTCTTGAAAGGAAAATTGTACATTACATACTGTACAATTTGAGAATTCTTCTTTAAAGTCTAGATCATATATGTTATCCATTTCCAAATGATCATGCAGAAGTTTCAGTCATGCAAGACTGAAAAATCAAGAGATGCTTGAGTACAAATATATTAATCCTCTGGGTATTAAAGCGAATGAGCCTCAGCCATAACAAAATTATCCTAGGCATAATAGATCTGACATTCTGGCTGTATTAAAAAAAAATCACTGCTCAATTCAAACTTTGTCAATTTAAATGACTAATGATTCAGTTAACACACTGATTTCAGAAATGTTTTCATGATAGACAGATAGCGTTAAAAATCATCTCTGTGCTAAAAATTCCATTGAATACTTTTTTGCTGAATAGTCTCAGCTATCTGAATATCTTCCATCTCTACATGTATGACTTCTAGGGAACATAAACCTTAATAAATCCCTTTCTGATCCAATTTTCCTCCCACTGCATTCTCCTCAGCTCTTAGTTTTGGAAGGTGGGAAAGCAGTTGGCAGGTTACTTGTAACTATCCTATAGTTTTAAAAGAAAGAAACATAAATACAAAAACTCAGATGTATATTTTATTATCTATTTTAGGTTGTATAAAGTAATGTATTTTTGTTTATGAACAAACAAATGACATAAAAAAAAAAAAAACATTATAACGGATGAGGTCCATCAACAGATCAGAAAAGGTCTTTGATGTGTCCTAAACCACACACTGGTGCTCGTGCAAATTTTATCCACCTCTATTCTTCTTCATGTTTTGTTCCAAACAGAAACCTGAGAATCAGTTTTGATTTCTTTTTTCCTCATTACTCACAACCAATTCCTCAGTCCTTTCTATTTTGCTTCTCAAACACTTAACTTTAACTTTCATTTTTCTTCATGTCCCAAGTATTTTGTCCAGATATATCAGTGATTACCAACATCATGTTCCAATTATTGGAAAAAATGTCTTTCCATGATGGGAGAAAGACTTGCTAATTCAAATTTTTGAGTAAAATTGGCCATCTTGTTCCTGAGGGGAAATGGTATGCTTCATTTTTTGAGAAATGAATTGAATTCACTTCTGTTCAAAATGAGATTCACTTACCCACCCCCGAAAAAAATACCAGTGCTATCTAAAAATTGTGTTAACTAAGGTTACAACATGGTTCCCCGGTTCTGAATTTTTTTTAAAAAGAAATTGCTGGACGTTTTCGAATGCCCTTCTTTGTAAAGAACTGGCTCCGTTTCATATCTCGAGAACTAAGACTAAAGAAAATTTACAATCAGAGCCAACCTTATCGTGCTGAGAGAAGGGAAAACACTACTATATTAAAAGTGACATCTTTCAGAAAAGAGTAGATTCCCACTTGCTCTAATCTAAAAAAAAAAAAATCACTCTTATATGTGAGAAGGAGATAAAAACAAAAGGCAGTTAACATTTTGAAGCTACAGCATGCGGAAGGAACTTATTCAAAGACAAAACTTTAGTTTCTGTCTGGTACTTGTTAACAGTGGGAGCATAGGCAAGTTCAGTTAAAAACCGTCATGCTATTTTATTTTTTGGAAAAAATTGAAGTTAATAATATATTCTCTACCGACTACTTGCAGTTCTTGTAAAACTGAAAAGAGATCATGGAATTAGGAAATTCTTATAACCTGTAAAATTGGACTATCAATGTAACGTGTTATCATGTTAATAGATACTTCAGAGTGTTCCACCGAGACGTAAAAAGAGTTACCTAAGGATACATAGCCCTATACAGTTCTTATTTGGTGGAAATGCATCAACCTTCACCTATGTTTGAAACCTGAACTAGTGAGGATTGGATCATTGCATTTTATTAAAATTTGAATGCAGACTTCAATCTTGAATTATTAGATTTTTCGAAATGTAACTTCCTTGATTTTTATTTAATTCTTTTATTAAATCATATCTGTGTACATTAGTGCAATCATGGGGTACAGTGTACGGGCTTCATATACAATCTGAAATATTTTCATCCAACTGTTCGACATAACCTTCATGAGAAATCCTCGTTTATTATGTAAAAACGTTTGTGTTCTGCAATTAGAGAGGATAAATGGTGGGATCACATTTATGTTGCATCTTAGAAGGGACAGGTGAAACTTCCTTGATTTTTAAAGGAGATATAATCTATATGTTTATAGAGGTATAATTATTATATAAACTACCTAAAAATGAAGGTCAGCTTTTATTACACTGTTGATTTTGAGGTGATTGTAGATCCATATGTAATTATAAGTAGTAATACAGAGAGATCTTGTATGCACTTCGCTCAGTGGTTAAATCTAGTACAGCTGTGCTACAATATCACAACAGGATGTTAGCATTAATACAACTGTGGTAGAGAACATTTTCATCATCACTGCGGGATTCCTCACATCTTTTTGTAGCTACATCCATTTTCCTCCCTCTTTCACTCACCCCTTAACCCTAGACAACCAGAGATCTGTTCTTCATTTCTATATTTATTTCCAGAATTTTACACATACGTCATTATGAAAGTTTTGATATACACAGAAATCAAGAATGTAAAATCTGTGAGGACCAAAACAAAGGAAGCTCTCCCAGCAATACCAATAAGCCCAGCAAGTCGAAACTTGCACAGATGAATCAGAAAGGACACTGTAAACTGTATTTCTTGGGTGAAATAATGGACCATAACACAGTCTGTCTCAAGACTTTTGTAGTGACCCACATATAAATTACATTAATATTTAATTTTAATGTTGTATAAATAACAGAACGTAATGTTTTAGGACTGGCATCCAGGGTGCTTCCATTTTAGGGCAATTACAAGTAAAACTACTATAAATATTTGTATACAAGTTTTTGAGTAAACTTATTTTCATGACTTGGGATAAATTACCAAGGATGCAATTGATTGATTGCAGTTGCATGTTAACCTTTGTGCGTGTGTGCCGGCCTGGGGTGCGGGGGAATCGTGCTTAACTTCCCACTGTTTTCACAGTGGCAGTATTAGCAAGTCACGAAAGTCCCAATTTCTATGCCTTTTCACCAACATTTAGTGCTGCCACTTTTTTGTTGTTACTTTAGCCATTATGATAGGTATGTAATGATATCTAATGTGATTTTAATCAAGATCTTTTTTATGTGCTTATTTGCAATACAGGGATCTTCCATGAAATACTTCTTTATGTCTTTTGGTCATTTTCTAATTGCATTGTTTTGTTTTGTTTAGTGTTGGGTTTTAAGAGTTCCTTATGTATTCTACATACTAGTCCTTTGTCACATATGTGCACTAAAAACATTTTCTCCTCCTTCATAGCTTCCCTTGTCATTCTTGTAATAGTGTCTTTCTCGAAGCAAAAGTTTTTAATTTTGATGAGATTCAATTTATCAGTTTTTCCCCTTATGGATTTTACTTTTCAAAGTGTTCTAAGAACACGTTGCTTGATGCTAAATCGTAGTAATTTTCCTCCATATTTTCTACATACTTTATGTTTTTCCATTTCACATTTAAGTCTGTCACCTATTTTGAGTTAATATTTGTGAGTTAATGTTATGAGACTGGGGTCAAGGTCCTTTTTTTTTTTTTTTTTTATTAACCTGCACACATTCAATTGTTTCAGCACCCTTTGTTAGAAAGGAAGTTCTTTCTCACTTGGATTTGTTTTGAATCTTTGTCAAAACCCGGTTGGGCATATTTCTGTAAGCCTTTTCTGGATTCTGTCTTCTTTTCTGCTGATCTATATGTCCAACCCTCCTCTCATTCTGGATTTCTGCAGCTATACAAAAAATATTGAAATTAAGTCGACTGTGATTCTCCCCACTTTACACTTCTGTAAAATTATTTTGGTTATTCCAGTTCCTTTGCCTTTCCACACAAAGTTTAAAATAATCTTACATATCTCTACAAAATATCTTGTTAGTGTTTTCATAGGAACTGACTTAAACCTACTTACCTGTTTAGAAAGAATTGACAACTTTATAATGTTGAGATTGCTTATCTATGAATGAGATATGCCTCTCCGTTCACTTAAAATTTCCATTTCTTTTATCACATTTTGTAGTTTTTAGCACTCAAGACCTACATATGTTTTATTAGATATATACCTAAATATTTCATTTTTGAATGATCATAATTTGTACCATAATTTTAATTTCAATGCCCATATTTTCATTGCTAGTATATATAAATACAATTAAATTTATATGTTTTCCAGGTATCTTGTGACATTGCTGAACTCTAGGATGGTACATAGGATATTCTTGGAAGTTATCTATAGCTACAATATTGTTACCTGCAAGTTGGGACAGTTTTATTTTTTCCTTTTCAGTTACCATGGCTGTTTTGTTCTTTGCTTGTCCTAATGTGCTCATTAGATCTTCCAGCATTATGTAAAGTAAGAGTAGTGAGATGAGACCACTTACTTGATTCCAGATCTTCTGGGAAAAGCATTTATTCTCTCTTCATTTCCTACTAGCATAATGTACAGCCAGCAACCATAAAGTGAATATCACAATAAAAGTGAGTCACACAAATATTTTTGGTCTGCCGATAAATATAAAAGTTATGTTTACACTAGACTGCAGTCTATGAAGTGTGTTATAGCATTATTTCTAATTAAACAATGTACATATCTCAATTAAAAATACTTTTTACCAAAATAATGCTAGCAATTACCTGAGAATTCTGGGAGTTGTGATCTTTTTGCTGGTAGAGGGTCTTTCCTCTGTGTTGTGACTACTGACTGACCATGGTCATGGATAATCAATGTCGGGGTGGCTGTTGCTTTTTAAAAGAAAATAAAAATGAAATGTGCAACAGCAATGGCTCCTCCTTTTATGAACACTTTCTCCATAGTATGTGATTCTATTCAATGGCATTTTGCCCATAGTAAAAAAATGAAGCCAATTTTCCCAACCTCATCACAGTGATACTTACTTAAATGGATATCATACTCTAAATCTCGTTGTTATTTCAACAATGTTCACAGCATCTTCACCAGAAGAGTCCCTTTCAAGAAAGCACTTTCTTTTCTTATCTGTAAGAAGTACCTCCTCAAGAAGTACCTTGAATCTCATTCAAGTTTTAACATGAGATTACAGCAAGTCAGTCACATCTTCAGGCTCAATTTCTAATTCTAGTTCTCTTATTATGTCTTGCTCATTCTACACTGTCTGCAGTTACTTCTTGAACCCCTCAAAGTCATCCATTGTGTGTGAAATCAATTTCTTCTAAGCTCCTGCAAATGTTGCTATTTTGGCCTTCTCTCACGAATCATGAATATTCTTAATGGCATCAACAGTCTTGAATCTTTTCCAGAAAGTTTTCAACTTACATTGCCCAAATGTATCAGGGGAATTCTATAGCACCTGCAACCTTACAAAATATATTTCTTAAATAATTAGACTTAAAAGTCAAAATCATTCCTTGATCCATGGGCTGCAGAACAGACATTGTATTAGCAGGCATGAAAACAATATTAATATCCCTGCACGCCTGCCCCAGGGCTCTTGGTTGACCAGAATAACTGCCAATAAGCAGTAATGTTTCAAAAGGAATTTTTTTCTATGAGAGTAGGTCTCAACAATGAGCTTAAAATACTCCATCAACCATAGTGTAATAGAGTAAGGGAGCCTTTTTTTTTCTCTCTCTGCCTCACATTGGAAGTATAAAACTTGTTTTGGGCCACACATTAAATACACAAACACTAAGGAAAGCTGAAGAGCAAAACAAAGATGTCCTTGTACTGTATACCCTATGATATCAAACACTATAGATAATCAAAGATAGTCTTCCACAAATTAGCATGGGCCCAGGGGAATAGGTAGGACATCCCTGGACTGTCGTCTAGGCTGGCTTGTTCCATTTATATAGAACAGGAAAAGATTTAGTGTACTCTTTGGGATTTAAGGTTTTCAGAATGATAAATGAACGTTGAACTTAACTTAAAGTCACCAGCTGCATTATACCCTAACAAAAGAATCAGATTATTCTTTCAAGCTTTGAACCTAAGTACAGGCTTCCCCTCTCTAGGAAAGTCTTAGGTAGCATCTGCTTCAAATATCAGGCTGTTTTGTCTACATTGAAAAGCCTTCTTCATCAATGACTTTAGCAAGATCTACTATATAATTTGAGATTTATGTCATGCTGACAGCTTCTTTCCCTAAACTTCCTGAAACAACCTTTGTTAGGTTCAATTTTTTTTTCCCCCACAGCTTCTGTATCTCACTCAGTCTTCATAGGAATGAAAGACTTAGGGTCTTGCTCTGGATTAGGGTTTGGCTTCTGGAAAATGTTGTGGTTGGTTTAATCTTCTATGCAGAACACTAAAACTTTCTTCATATCAGAGATAAGTCTTTCTTATTGTTCAGGTGTTATTGGAAGATCACTTTTAATTTCCTTCAAGACTTTTCCCTTGCATTCATAACTTGACTAAACATAGAAGGTCAAAGTCCTAGCCATTGGCTTATCTCAGCTTTCCACGTCTTTCTCCTGAAGCTTAATCATTATAGTTTTATGTTTACAGTGAGAAATGTGTGAATCTCCTTTCACTTGGACACTTAGAGACATGATAGCATTATTAATCCATCTCCTTTCAGCATCATTTTGTCTCAGAGCATAGGGATACCTGAGGAAAGAGACAAAGATGGGCAATAGGTGATCAGTAAAATATTCAGAACACACACAAAACATTCACTGATTACATTCACTTCTTACATGGGCAGGGGTCATGACTCCCCAAACCATTACTACAGTAATATCAAAGATCACGAATCACAGCTCACCATAACACATATATAAATAATGAGAAAGTTTGAAATACTGTGAGAATTGCCAATGTGTCACAAGAGACACAAAGAACATGCTATTGGATAAATGCCCTCAAAAAACTTGCTCCATGCAGGATTGCCACAAACCTTCAATTTCTAAAAACCACCATTAGCTTCAAAGCACAATAAAGCAGGATATACCTGAATGCCACCTGTAGGGTTTTTAAAGATGTTCTCCATCAAACTGAGAAAATTATTCCCAATTTATGTTATTATGAAAGTTTTTATTACAAATGAGTATTGAATTTTGTAAATGCTTTTCTTGCATTTAATAATACAAGCACTTTTTTTTGTCTTAAACCTATTGATGTGAATTATGGTTTATAGTGATTGAATTTTCAATATGGAACCAGCCTTGCATATCTTGAATGAACTCCACTTGTAATGGTGTATTTTAATATGTTGTTGAATTCTATACAGTAATATTTTCATAAGTATTTTTGCCTCTATATTCATTACATCAGTCTGTAGTTTTCTTTTCTTTTCTCTCTTTATCCCCACTCTTTGTCTGATTTGCTATCACAGTAAAATAAGTTTCATGAAGCAAATTGTGACGTGTGCATTTCTCTTCTAGTCTCAAGAGAAACTGCGTAAAATTTGGTTTGATTCTTCTTTATACATTTATTAGAATTCCTCAGTATAAAATTGGAAATTTTAAAATTTTGATTTCAAATTTCTTAATAATTGTATTATGATTTGAATGATTTACCTCAAAATGGGTGAATTGCTGCAGTTTGTCTATGGATAGGTCCATTTTATAGACTTTCACTGCAACTTTCTGGTTTTAATTTCATTGGTTTCTAGTCTTTCTGTTCTTATTTCTTTTCTTCTGATTGTTTTGGGCTTATTTTAAAATTTTTTTCTTAGGTTCTTAAGATAGAAGATTTGATTATTAGTGTGAAATATTTCCTCTTTCTTAATGTACATAATTTAAGGCTATAAACATTTCAGCATTACTTTAGTTGCATCTCATAAATTCTGAGATGCAATATTTTCATTTTCATTCAATTTAATGCATCCCTAATTATTTTTCTTGAGACTCTTTCTTTGAATCTTGAGCTATCAAAGTGCATTGTTTTTTTTCCAAGGGGTTGAACACTTTCCTCTTATAATTCTATTGTTGATTCTAGTTTGGTTCGACTGTGGTTGGAAACACATGATGTATGATTTCAATTCTTTAAAATGTGTTGAAGTTTGGTTTATCATTTATCTTGGTTTATATCTGTGGGCACTTAAGAAGAAAGTATATTGTGCTTTTATTGAGTGAAGTGTCCCCCAAATCTTTTTTTTGTCTCCCAAATCTTAATATGATTTTTTTGTTTGATGTTTTTATCAACTTCTCCTATATCCTTGCTTGTTTTCTGACTAATTCTATCAAATCATTGAAAGAGCTATATTGAAGTCGTCAATATATAATTGGGCATTTTTGTTTAACCTTTCCTTTATGTCAGTTCTGACAGTTTCGTTTCACACTACTAGAATTGTGGAGTTGTTTATTTCTTTCTGTTTGATCAAGATTAGCGTCAAGTGTTTTAATCTCCCTTGTTTGATGCATCCACATTTAGAATTGCAATGTCTTATGAATGGATTGGCTCTTTTATCAGTTGGCAGTGTCTAGCTCTACCTCTTGCAATTTTCTTTGCTACTTTATCTGATTATCTAATAACTAATCCTGGTTTCTTTCATTAACGTTTGTATACTATGATCTATTTTTCTTTTGTTTTACTTTTAGTCCACTTATATGTGAAGTGAATTTCTTGTGGATAGCATATATTTGTGTCATTTTTAATTCACTTTTCCAATCTGCCTTTTAATTATTGTATTTGAAGAAGTTAAATTTAATGTTGTTATTGATATAATAGTCATAAAATCTGCTGTTGTATCTTTGTTTTCTGTTTGTTCTTTTTTTATTTTTGCTTTCTTTATTCTGCTTTTCAGTAAGTTGCTAGATCATATTTTAGATGATTTTTCATGTAGTGTTTTTTATTGTATTTCTTGAGGTAGCTTTTAAAATAATTGTTCTGGATGTTATATGTATATAATTTATCATCATCTACTGGTGTCATTAGTTTACCAGTTCAAGTGATGTGGCATTTCCCTTTATGTCCATTTACCCTATTGTTTATAATATCATCATATTATATTTTGTTTATAATTAATACTACAATTATATTATATTTTGCTTATAATATAATTATAGTGTATATTATATATTATATTATACATGTAATGTAATTATAAACAAAAATTTATAGTATACAATATTTTTCTCTACATGCATTTAGAACCTTATGCTTATAAAGTATTTATGCGAAATACTTTCTCATTATACATTTAGAACCATGTTATAATTTTTTATGGGGCCATTAAACATAAATTAGAAAATTAAGAAAGAAAAATCTACTTCCCAATATTTTTTATAGTATGATCTTTCTTCCTTTCTGAGGTTTTAAGATGTATTATTTTATCATTTCTTTTATGGTTAGAGAATATCTTTAGCCATTCTTTCAGAGTTAGTCTGCTGATTGCAAATTATTTTGAGTTTCCTTCATGTGAGAATCCTGGTTTTTCCTTCATTGATGAATGACATTTTCATTGTATTTGGAATTCTAGGTAAACAGGTATTTTCTTTCAGAATTAGATAAATGTTTGTTTCATACCTTCTGCCCTCTATGGTTTCAGATGAAAAATACATTGACATTTGAATCATTTTTTTCCTCTGTATGTAAAGTGTCATTTTTCTCTCACCGCTTTTCAGGTTTTTTTCTTTGTCTTTGGTTTTCAGGTGTTTCATGGTGATTTTTTGTTGTTGTTGTGGATTTACTTGGGTTCATTATGTTTACATTTATTCATCTTCCTAATGTTTATATATTTCTGTATATTTATATATTTTTAAAATTTGGGAAGTTTTAGTCATTATTTTTTTGAAAACTTATGCAATTACAACTTTTTTCTTCTCACCTTCTTGGAATCCCATGAAATGTGTATTTTTTTGTTTGCTCCCACAGATCTAGAAGCTCTGTTTATTTATTTATATTTTGACAACCCTTTTTCTCCCCGTGTTGCTTATATATGTATTGGATAATTTCTGTGGTTCTGCATTCAAGTTAACTCAATCTCTTCTCTGTTCTCTCCATTTTGCTGTTGAGCTCATCCAATGAATTTTTATTTCTGTTATTGCATTTTGAGTTCTAATATTTCCATTTGTTGGGGTTTTTTTTTTATATTTTCTCTTAATTTGCTGAGGCTTTCTATTTATGTTCAAAGCATTTGCATTTAAAGTTTCAGGAATGCTCACAGCTTTGCATTGAAACATTTTTTTAGGAAGGATTAAAAATATTCGTCAGAGAATTCTGAAATCTCTGCTTTCTTACTGTTGACGTCTATCTCCTTCAATTTCCAAACTTACTGGTTCTTGGTTCGATGTGATTTTCAACTGAAACTTGGGCACTTTGAGAACTATACTGTGATATTCTGGACCTTATTCAAACCTTCTCCTACAGCTGGACTCCTCTGACATTTCTGTGGCAGGGGGAAGTGAAGGGAGCTGTGGACTATGGGGTACAGCCCTGTTACTGCCGAGTGTGTGTAGAAGCCAGGTCTACCATTCTGCCTTATTTTACCCCAAGGAGGCAGCTTTTCTTTATTGTTTGGTGGGAGTTAGGGTCCAGACTTTCCAAGGGGTGTCTGCTGACATGGCTAGAGGGCGAGAGCCATTACCTCCTGGTTGGGATGAAAGTCTGGTCTCTCTACATAGTCATTTCTGATACAATCTCCACAGAAACTAGAGCTGCCTTATTATGGGATACCAAGAGTGGAAGCTGAAGCTCCCACTGACCTTTTGTAGGGAGAGGAAGCAGGGATACTTAGGGTTTTTTTCTGTGATATTTTCCAAGAGTAGGGAGGTTGCCGTCTAAAAAAATTTATGTTTTGTTTAGCTGCTCCTGTTCTGCTCCATTGACTCAAGAGAGCAGGTTTCTTTTGCACCTTTTGGCTCTGTGAGTCACTATCTTTTTCAAGGCCAAGTCTGAGATATATTAAGCAAGAAGAAAATCTAGAGAATTTGACAATGTATCATTGCTTGGACTCCCGGGTCTACTTCTTCTCTCTGTGTTTAAGAGTCTTCTTATGTTGGTTTATATATAATATTCAGAGATTTTAGCCATAGTTAGTGGAAAGGAGAGGAAATGAGATGCTGTTTACAAATCACTGCATATAAATGTATAGCCATATATGTAAATTATGTTAAGCAGTTTGGGCCAACCTCACAAAATGAAAGATTCTGGGTATACTCAGTCTAAGAATCTAGAAGTTCCAAGTGTTTTAAATCTTTGCTTCAAAAGGTCAAATCTTTGGAAGAGTGACAGGCCCAGCCCAGCTCAGGCCACATTGCTCTCATCTGCTGCCTCTAGGGTCCATTGATTAATGCTTCTCACTTGGTCATATTAAAAGAGAATTAACAGCCTGCAAGGAACTTGTGTAAGCTTTGGAGCATGAAAAGAAATACATGTATTGGAATTAAATGTCTCAAATTTTAAATATGAGGGGATAATGCCATGCTTTTCTCTTTGGTTGTTACTGTTTTTGCAACTCTTAAGTAACTTAATTCTTTTTCCTATTTTATGTTATAAGATGCATCTCCCACAGGAACTGACTGACTGATAGCACCCCCATTTGCCATCCTAGTAACAAACACACAGGCAACCAAAGGATACAGCTAGTAAACTTTCTTCCTATCTCCTCTGCAGCAAGGTCACCTGCCTTTTGCTTGAATATACAAACCGATCTTAAACACAGGCCTACCACGTACACAAATACACACTTTGCCAAAGCACTTGCTGAAGTAATTTGTACTTTTTAATTATTCCAGAAGATCAGCAAGGAATTATAAACTATTTTGAGAGACTAATTACTAGGGGAATAAGTGGTAAAATAAATAATCGAGAATATATAAAATTATAAATCCTACAATTAAATTGCTTAAATTAGGCCAATTAGTCTACTGAAAGGGAAATCGATAGTTCTGGCAAGGAAGAAAAGATAGGGAGGGCTTGCTGACTGTGTACCTCCCATGAGCCCCAGGGAGTGAGCAAGGCTACTTCCCATTCACATTATCATTTAATTTTCACCAGACCATGAGGGGAGCATTATTATCTGAAATTTACAGAGCAAGAACACTGGGTTTGACTTCACATAAACAGTAAGTGGCTGAACTAAATTCAAACCCTATCTAACTTGATTGCATTACTTATAGCCTTTCTGCTCCATTTCCCCCAAATATTACATGACAACAGACTCAGATTTGAATAATGTAGGGGGATATTGTTTGTTTTCCCCAATGACCTCTCTTATTATTAAAATCATCATTGACCATTTAGCCCAAACTAGAGGTACACTTCCATGCTTAATGTTGTGAGGAAGAAATATACCCAGAGAGTAAAAGTGATCTCCCAGTTTAATAAAATATTTACTCATAGAATGTTAACATGGCAGGGCATTAGTGCTAGTAAAAATTTATTAGAAATCAAACATTCATATTTGATTAGCTTCTCTAGCCAGTTCTTCCATGTTCTTTCCAATTTTCTACAACACTTAAGAGGTACAAATGAACAGATTGGTTCTGAAGAAAGTTTTCAAAATGAGCAAGAAAAAACAAAAACAAAAACTCCACAAACTCCCCAACACTTTTCTCCTGGAAAAAAACAATAATAACGGGATAGTTTTGTCATACACTTTTCAAATGTTTTATTAATAGGCAATAATTAATTTTTTATCATGTGATAAATGTAGACAATAAGCCAATGAGAATGAATTTTCTCAGAGTTGGTCACAATGTCTTGATGTGTAATATAATCCCTGTTCCTGGATCCTGGCTTCTTTCCCATTTGGAAACTCTTTTTACTATGGAGCACACCAGGTTGACAAATATCAACCACATTTGGCCTGATGTCACAAAATAGTTTTTCGATATGGTTCCCAAATATTAAGCTCAGAAAATGCATTACTAAAGTTACAAAAGGTAACAATCACTAATATTCCTCATATGTCAATACATGTAAGTCAGGCTTTAGCTGTCTCTATAACAACTATTTGCCCACATATAAAATGTGATTTTTCAACACTGAGGATAATACATCAAAAATGTATTTTATTTAATCATTAATGATTTCTAGATTAGATTTAAATTATAAACACAGATTTTCCTAGGATTCACCAAAGTGCAATACTCTTGTTTATGATAGCTTCAAGCTGCTGTAGAGGATATAGGCAATATCCCTTGGACACAGCAAAGGGAATGAGAACTGACATTGACAATAAGTAGCTTACAGGACCAAGATAAACTATTCAAAGCCTTCCCTTTGGTCGCACCTACTCACCTTCTCTCTATTTACGTACACACATACTGGTCCGTAAAACATGATGGCACAAAGATCTACAAAGGGACACAATTTCAGTCCAGTTAGAGTCACATGTAACCATTATATATATTGAACAAATTGGTAACCTAAGTGAAAGCACAAAACACCTATTTTTCCTACCTTTCTTCCTTTTCTTCTCTCAATATCATTATAAGAGTGATTCTTTTTTAACTCTAGATAAAAGAGAGGCTGGCACTACTGCTTTTCTGATCACTGTCAGGTCACAAAACACTGCCTCAATTTAGCAATTATAAAAACTTGTTCTATTGCATAGTTAAAAGTATTAAAATTCATTTACTGTTGTCATTTTCCATCCCTGCTTGGGGGCCGGGAGTAATCAGGAAGTCTCCAGCTGGAGAAAGAAGGCACAATTATGTACTCCGTGTCTTTTCCCACCTGGTGGTTGACTTACCCTGCCCTGAATACACGGGAATGGTTTCTGATCATTCAGGGAGAACACTGAGATGAGTGAGTGGGATGGGGAGTGGTTAAAAGCCTATGATCTTGGAGAAGAATGAATGGGAAAGTGATGTCTGGTGTGAGAAATAGTTTCCTGGTCATCTAGCATGACTGCTCTCAGTAATTTGTGAACGTTTGAAATGAGCTCTTTCTTGTGAGTACTGGTGGGTTCTTTGCATTTAACTCTTATTTCTCACATGCAGATTCTAAGACTCAAAACAAACTTCCTGTCCTTGTGTAAAAAATACTGAGATAAAGCAAACATTATTTAGCAACTTACTCTGCACAACACTTGCTCCCTGGAAGATAAACCAATTAAAACAGTTTACTTATCAAAGCCAATAGTTTGCACATCAGGGCTGTTCCAACAGACAGTTTGCTCATCAAAATTTGCTTTGTAGCCTTCCTCTTTCTCACTTCTCTAATCCAAAGCTATTACATTGCTCAATCACAGGTAACTTCTACTTTAAAGTCATCTAGCTCTTAACTCCCTTAGATACTTATTTCCAACCTTCTGTTTTAAACACAATATTAAGACTCTGCCAAGCTGGTATATTCCTTTGCCACAGTAAGTTTAATGAACTCAGCTTTTCTTGGTCAACAGGGTTTTCTGGAGATCTCTAGGGTGGAGTCATGGATTCCAGCTGTGCATCTGTGCTGCCCTTAGCTGCCCATTGCTTCTTTAGCCCCGTTTTACCTGCCACATCTTTAGTTCCTTCTATATGAAGGCCTTCAAATCTTCCAGGCAAACTTATTGCAAGGAAATTAGAATTAGAAAATTTGAACTGTTTTCCATTTTGAACCAACTTTATTCCATAGGAATTTTTTTTTTTTTTTTTGGCCTGGAAAAAGTCACTGCGTACAAAGCAATCTTTAGTTTTGAGTAGTGTAGGCAGAAATCCCCAAGTTCCTCCAGAACAATAAAGGAAAGTGTGGATCTCTGTTGCCTCCTTAAAGTCCACTTCGTAAGCCATGGGGTTAAGGACTAACACAGCAATATGTATCCTTCCTCTTAGGATTTCAGAACTCAGATGTTTTAAAAGAAATAGTTCTCAAAAATCCTTCTTTAATTTATAACCCATAAACTCGTATACACTCAATATGAGTGAGAACTTTCAGAGATCTCTAAGTAGCTTCAACTTTCTATGTTGTATTATACAAGGAAGCCTGTTTCCTAACTCATGAGAAGTGGGCAACAGAGTTATATACAATCTTAAAGTCTTGGCCAAACCACTTGGTATTTTAATTTGAGTACAAATTTATGGGATAGCTCATTTTCCCTTTGTCCATGGTACTAGTGTTTAGTTTCACCAACCAAAGACTCAGCTAAGAAATAAATTTCCTGTCCTCCATTGCAACTAGTTGCAAACATGGGTCTAGGTTCTAAGCAATGGAATTTGAGTGGAAATAATGTGCATATCTTCCTCATTACCTGGAAAGAATGAATTGTTTATCCTCCATTTATTTTCTTCTTTCCTTCACTAGAACTATAACCTGTGACCCAACTTTAGCCATCCTATTAAGAATAGCACCCTAGGGAATGGAGGAATAAGGATATGAAAGAAAATAGGATCTATAATGAACCAGGTCAAGTAGAACTTTCTAGTTCTAGATTGCTAACTTGTGAGAGAAAAACATATATTTTTGTCTATGCAATTAAACAATTAGCCTGAAATTACACATGTAATAACAGAATTACATATTAATGACAGTGCCAACCCAAAAAAGGTGGGGAATCAATGTATCAAAAACACTTAGAAACAATTGACAATGAAATAAGTACGTAATGCTTAAAATAAAATTTATACAGTTTACAAAAGAGAGAAAAATATGATTTTGATTCAAGGGTGGTGACAACTTCTCTAATCTTTCTCTTTATCATCTGTTACATGGGAATATTTCACTAGGTGATAAAGGTGGCTCTACTCCCCAAATCTATAACTTTACTTTCATTATTACAGAGAAATTGTGAGTGATGACCTATCAACCTCCTGCTCTTCTCCCTTCACAAAAACATTGTTTCTGATTGTGTTTCTTCATTTTCCCTTGTTCATTTTACCCACTGTTATTTATTTAACAAGATTCAGAATAAAGGACTCACAATATGATTTTTCCTGATTCTAACTCACCTCTATGGCATTCTTGTTAATATAGTTTAGAAATAATGTTCAACTGACCATATGCTAGCACAATAAAAAGAAAAGAACTCTGACAATTTAATATTGATTTCAACTCTATGAAACTTAAGTGTTCAACTTGAGCATAAATTCATATTCAAACTGTAGGGGAGGGGAAAAACATTACTATACTATACTATACTTATATAGTTTTTTTTCTATACTATTCAGTTCATTTCCTGGGATCCTACAAACTAGACTGATAAAAAGCAAATTAACAGAAGAAAGGCATATAAATTTTATTTGAAGGTAATTTGATGTGACACAGGGGCTTTCCTAGGAAAGAAGTGAAGACTCAAAGAAGCAGATAGGCCTGAGAATTTTTATGCCATTTTAACCCACAGTAGTAAATTGTGGAGATGTGACAAGACAAACAAAAGGGATGTGGGGCTTTCAAGTAGCACAAACTGGGAAGGTAAACATATGGGAAAATCTAAAGGAAGATAAGGGCTCTCCTTAAAAGGTTTGTTTCTGCAGGTGCACTTTGGCACTGATTTTTCTTCTTTATAAGGCCCCTCAACCTTTCCTGAGAATGGGAATTTATTCTAATCTTTATTTCTCAGGAGTCTGCTTTTAATCATATAAGGAAAGTTCTGGGAAGACTTATATCTGCATCTGTTGAATCTCAAAGGTCTTCATCTCAAAATCATTTTTCTGCCAAGGAAGAATATTTTGAACAGCATTATCATTCCTTTCAGGCTATAGCTCAGAATACTTTCTGATGAACCAGACATATAGGTATAGCAGGTATCAACTTACTTGGGAATTTTTGGCTAAGAAAAAAAATTGTTTTCTTGGAAAGAAAAAGAGGAAGTGGGATTGCTTAAGGAGTCCTTGGTGAGGAATCAAGGGCAGGAATGAAGAAAGGCTGAGTGAGTGACACAATATCTGTTTAAGACACTGATTGCCCTGGCTTAAATCAAAATCTGGACACTCCTGGAATGAAGGAGAGAAGGCAAAAGCTAAGGATCTGCTTTCATGGAGAATTTATGAAGCACTGGAACACAGGCAGTGCTGCTTGAACAACTGGACAGCAAGAATGAGAAAAGCAAAAGCCTACCATATCATAGACCTTCAGGAACACAATGCTGCTTTCTCATCTCATAGGTTTTGTATTAGGCAGTGTTCTCCAGAGAAACAGAATCAGTAAGACACATACGTAAGTATGAGAGAGAGATTTATTATAGGAGTTGGTGCACTTGTTTATGCAGCCTGAGAAGTCCCACAAGACACTGTCTGCAAGCTGGAGAACCAGGAAAGTCAGTGATATAATTCAATCCAATTAAGAAGGTCTGAGAACCGGGGGTCTGATGGTGTAAGTGCTGGTTTCAGCTGAAAAACCTGAGAAACAGTAGCGTTATTGTCCAAGGGAGGGTGGGCAGGTTTCTCAGCTCCAGCAGGGAGAGCAGACTGGTGCTTTCTCTGCCTTCATATTCCTTTCCCGTCCTCCCTGGACTGCAGGATGTCTGCTTGCCTTGGTGAAGGGGATCTTCTTTACTCAGTCTGCTGACTCAGAAGCTCATTTCTTGTGGGGACACCTTTACAGATACACTTGAAAACAATGCTTTGCCAGCAATCTGAGCATCCCTTAACCCAGTCACATTGACACACACATTTAGCTAGCACCGATTTCTAGTCTGAAGATTTGTGCAAGATGGAAGCTTCTGGAAAGCTAATGTATAGCCTAGTGACTCTAAGTAATGATACCGTGCTGTGCACCAGGTCAGGTCCCCAAATGACCTTGGGCGACAAGCTCTTCTACTTGCTTAGAATTCTTAGGTAGAATGTACTGAAAATGCAACATTCTGAGATAAGGAAGAACTTTCTAGAACAGCACAGGTGCGACATTGCCCAACCTAAAATAGGATCCCCTGTACCCCTTAAGTTCAGTGATCTTAGTGACATCCACAGAACATCAAGCCCAAAGGGAGTCTTTTGGGGGTTCCACAGCTATGTTGTAAAGAGGGTTGCGATTTCATCCACCCTGGGCAGCATTTTTGAACTTGGGGAACTTGCTCACAATGGAGTCTGGTCTTTTCTTGTTTGTTCTGCCTATCTGTGAGTCACAAATTAGCTATGCCCAACTCGTTGTACAAGTGTTCTGTCTCACTGGGCCCATAGTCTGGCAGCTGGGTTTGTGCAAAAACTTCTGCCAGAGATCAGAAACTTAGCGGAAATTGGTGAAATGTTTAGAGTTCTCCCTTGGGATTGGCAACCTGTACATACTGTTCTCCCAAAGATAGATACCAGTGTAACGATATTCTGCTTAATGTACTATAAATCTGAAATTCACTCAGGGGAGTCCAACCTACAGCCTGTGGGCCACATGCAGATTAATTAAGGACTGTTTGGTTTCGCTTATCTGTGGTGTCGTATATCATGAAAAGTATGCATGGACTTTTCCTTTTGCTCATCAGTTTTTGTGTATTTAATGTGTAGTCCAAAGCAAGTCTTGTTTTACCAATGCGTGGCTGAAAAGGAAAAAGTTTAGGCACCATGGTAGATCGTAAGCATTTTTATCTCAAAAAAAAAATAAAATAGGCCAGTGGGGTGGCTCACACCCATAATCTTGCACTCTGGGAGGCTAAGGAGGGTGGACTGCTTCAGCTCAGGAGTTCAAGGCTAGCCAGAGCGAGAACCAGACCTTATTTCTACTAAAAAATAAATAAATACACAAATAAATAAATAAAGAGCCAGGTGTTGTTTGTGGCAGGTGCTTAAAGGACTAACTTCCCAGGAGGCGGAGACAAAAGGGTCACTTGAACCTAAGAGTCTGAGGTTGCTATGAGCTTTGACAGTGCTACGACACTTTACCCAGGGCAACAGAGTGAGACTCTACCTCAAAAACAAATAAACAAACAAAAAAAAATGTTAGCTATGTGAGATGATGTATATGTTCATCACCTTAATTTTGGTGATTATTTCACAATATATGCATATATCAAATCATCCTGTTGTACACCTCAAATATATGCAATACAAACAAAGAACATAGAAAAATAAAAGGAAGTTCTTTATTAAAAACAATTTTTTAATGCAAACATCTAGTTTTTTATTCAAATTCCCTCAACTGTATCATGATCATTTGTCCCTTGGTTTGTTTCATCTGAGTCAGGAATTTAACACATCTCTTACTTTGAACAAATAAAAAGTAAATTAAGCTTATCAAGTATTTTAAAAGAACCCCAACACCTACTTTATCTTATCCTTCTGTCTGGTCATATGGAAATTGTATCTAATCAAGAAGAAAAAAGTATGGTGGCTTATACTAGATAAATGTTAAATTTCCAAAAAGTGTTTGGTACATTCATCATGATCAAGTTCCTTGCTGAAATATTATTATGCTATTACTTGCCCAACAGAATTACAGAGAGAGGACAATGGAAATACCAGTCAAGGCCACTCCAGTAGGTTGCAGTTGTGTTATTAGAGAGACAATCTCTAGAGTAGCAAATTGAGTTGGCTGAAGTAGCAATAACTATTTGCGGTTTTCAAATATGCACTCATTGGCCAAAATGTCTTGTTGTGTAGCTATTGATTTTCCCACTTGGTTTGGCATAGGCGAGATTTTGATAAATGCTGCAGTGCACACCCTAGCAACTGAATCTGAAATAAAACAATGAATTTGAATGGAGCCCAGGACACAGTAGAAAATATATTTCTGAGACAATGAATGCTAAAGTGGAAAGTTAACAAACAGGCCTTAGATCCGACAAAGGTCTCAGATCCCTCTTTATTTCTATGACACAGCATCAGGCATCATCTAAGATATTTTGGCAGCTTCCTACTTTCTTTATATTCTGCATTTAAAAAAAAGTGTCTTCTCACTTTTCATTTCTAGAGTTATATAGTCAAAATCACTGGGTTTTTTATAATTGCATTTTCTATGATTTTTCATTTCATGTAATCACAGTATGGATATTAAATGAACTAAAGAATCTACCTTTTGAGACTGTCACCCCAAACTTTATATTACATCAATATAAGTAACATTAAAATGTTAGAATTATGTGAACTTTTGGACTTCTTATCATTTTTTTGTAATTATTATTTATTTATTTCAAACACTTCAAATAAGTTATAGAACATTTTAAAAATTTGGCCTTGAAAATCATATTTAGCTGACACTATTGAATCATTCCTCCTTTTCTTCCAAAAAATTCTCTTATACAAAGAAATTTTATTTCTCAACTATCTAAATAGTACTTCATGTTCATTTATGCCCTGTTCAGTAGCACTGAAGCACCATGATTCTCAATGACAAAAGGAGATTCATTTTCTCATAATCTATGTAGAAAATAATATAAAGCTTACATAAACTCCATGAGTGTACTGCAGTATTTCATTCAGAATGAAACATCTTCAGAAGCTCAGAAAATGCCTATCGGTTCGTGTTTCACCTTTCTGTTGCACTGAAGGACTTCGCTTCACTGGAATTTCATGATACATAGTGAGCGATCACGAGGCGACCAGTGATAGGAGAAGCTATCATAGTAGGAATCCCAGGGCATTGAACTGATCATATCTAACAATGCCGCAACTGTGCAGGGAGATTTATTGGTCACACCTATGGCAACTTTGTTCAGGGTCATCTAAAGGCAGCACAAGACTCTTCAACTTCTAAATAACAGAAACAGCATGAGTATTGATGTAGGTACCCTAAAATGTAGTATCCTAAAACAACAATCATCGCTTTGTATTCCTCTTTTGTTGTTGTTGTTGCAGTTTTTAGCCCGGGACAAGTTTGAACCCATCACCTCTGGTTAATGGGGCTGGTGCCCTAGTGCTTGAGCCACAGGTGTCACCCTCACTTTTCATTCCTTCACAAGTCTTGTGTGTCAGAAATTCAGCTGGGAGCCTTTGCTCCACATTTCTCATGAGATTGAGTTAGAAACTCGTCAGGGTTCCATTCATCTGAGGTTCTGCATCAAACTTACAGGACCTGCTTCTTAACTTTGTTCATTCTCACGGCCAGTGAGTTGACTCAGGCTCCTGACTAGAGCCTCTGTTCTAGCCTCATGGGCTTTTCCACATACCTTTCTTTCTTTTTTTTTTTTTTTTATTGAATCATAGCTGTGTACATTAGTGCAACCATGGGGTACCGTGTGGGGGCTTCACATGCAATCTGAGATATTTTATCAACCTGATTGATTTAACATTCATGATATTTTCTCATTTACTATATGAAAACATTTTTGATCCTTGTTTAGAAGTTTTCTCCTGACCCTTCGAATATGTACCACACATGTGATCTCACCCTTTGTCCCATCTCCTCCCACCCTCTCTCTCCCTTTCCTTCCCTCTCACCTTTCCCCGTCTTCCTGTGCAATAAATGGGTTGTAGCCTTCACTTGAACGATAAAGAATTTCTCTCATATTAGGGGTGTATACATTGGATACTTTTTCTTCCATTCTAGAGATACTTTGCTAAGGAGAACATGTTCCAGCTCCATTCATGTAAATATGAAAAAGGAAAAGTCACCCTCTTTCTTTAAGGCTGCATAATATTCCATGGTATACATGTACTACAGTTTATTAATCCATTCGTGGATTGATAGGATGATTTAGCTATAAGTCCTTCCTGGATGCAACTTGAAAAAAATCACTTAACAAAATTGAGTGATTATAAGGAAACTTACAGTGTTTTGTTTTCTCCAATCCACCTGTAACCATCTTTCAAAGGAAAGGGTCCAAAGCTATTTAAGTGGTTGAAATAATTTACTTTGCTATTATCTTTGAAAGTTGACAAATTAAGAATGCTGAAACCATATAATAAATAAACTCTTTTATCTAAAACTCAAGTAAGTCAAAAACTCTTATGTAGAGAACCAATAGCATGAATACACATCAACCCTACCGGGTTTGGGGAGGAGCTGGACCATGTGGTTCATTTGGTCCATGGAAGACTGACCTCCTGAGCCCTTTATGTCACATAAAGGAGGTCTCTGGACGGCTGTCCGTGGAGCCCTGGCAGTGATGCCGCAGGCTGCCGTGCTTGCTCCGTCCTGTGTTCCTTGTGGCAGTGGGGAGGTCTGGAGGTCTTGCTTTGTTTGAACTGGGTTTTTTTGGTTCTTTTTTGTTTGCTTTTTAGTTTTTCTTTTCCCAAAGAGGTCAAAATCCAAACTAGAAACTCTTAAAGTCATTGGGCCTCTCTGGTTTATTAATGTCTAAGTTCCTGGCACCCAGCCCCTTGTAAGTGTTCAAAGAACAGTTGTTAGATGAATGGTTCTTGTCCCTGTGTCTTGCAGTCACCCTGAGCAGAGAGTGTCTAGACTTTTCTTGACCACTGACATGCCCATCGCCCCATGGTGGGCTTCAAGACTCCTGAGTCAACCCTCTAAATCTGCATCATCCAGTGTGGTAGCCACTAACCACATGTGGCTCTTTAAATTTTGTTAAAACTGCATCAAATTATGCACCACATTTCAAGTACTCAGTGGCCATCGTGCCTGCCATACTGGAGAGAGCAGACGTGGGTCATTGCCAGTCTGGCAGCGTGTTACTTCAGACACAGGGCCGCCCTGGGCCTTCCTGAGAACCAGCTAATGCATTTCTTCTTCATCTGTGTTCACAGTGCAGCTGACTGCTTCAGAAAGTGAGGGCTCCGGGGAGGAGGAGAGTCTTCAAGCGCTGCCTTGAACTGTGACATGTCTGAACCCTTGCTCCCATCCCTGCAGCATGAACAAGGTGAGCGGTGCTTTGAGGAATCAGCATGTATGTGTTCTTTATGGTACCGGGATTTTCCTGGGTACATAATGTCTTTCCACAATGTGAGGAGACTGCTTCTCCTGCTGGAAGCGTTCTGGAGATAGCAGAGTTGTAGGTATGATGCCCTGTAAGCAGGAGGGTCACACAGGGGCAGGGTCACACGAGCTTGTGGCCACTCTGTGGTTGTATAGTCCTCCGGGTGGGACATTTACATTTGCCAGAGGCCACTGCATGGCTAAAAGGTTGGCTTTTCGTATACCTGCATTGGCATGACCATTGGAAGACTGCTCTGGGGCCTGACTTCTCAGGATTAAGTATCAGCTCTTCTACATGCTAGCTTAAGTAACCTTGGACAAGGGGCTTAACTGCTTGGTGCCTAAGTTTCCCCATCTGTAAAATGCTAATAATGTACTTACTTGCAGGATTTTTGAGGAAGAAATGAGTGACTTTACATACCAGTGCTTAAAGTAGTGCCTGTCCACATTGTTAACACTTGACAATTATTTATTTGCTGCTATTGTTTTGGTATTAGGGGTACAGTTGTCCCTCACATATAGTTGTGAGAGAGTCTGAAGCAGATCTGCCACATTTCCATTTATTTCCTGCTTAGTTCAGTGAGCAACCATTGGCTGACAGGTGGGGATAGGCAGTGAACAAGGCCTTGGTCAGGCCTCCGGTGGGCTCTTGTGGGGAGGCATGGCTCACATTCCAAGGTGGTGTGTAGCAGAGCTCTGCACTCACAGAAGCACAGCTAACTCTGGGGATCTGGGAGGACAGCATGGAGGTGGTGACACTGTGAGTTGGCTCATGGAGTCAGTGGTAATCTCCTGGGCAGAGAAGGTAGAACAAGACATTCCAGGTAAAGGAAACAGCTGGAGTTTAGGCATGAAGGCGTGGGAGACAGTTGAGCATGTTTGAAGAACGAGGGTTTGGTTATGTATGGAGCAGAGTTTCTCAACCTCCACATCCGACATTTGAACCAGGCCATTCTTTGTAGTGAGAGACCGCCTGACATGGTGTAGCATTTTAGTGGCATCTGCTTTCTGCTCCCCTGACCCCTTTTCTGGTTGCAGCAACCTAAAATTTCCCCAGATACTGCCCATTGTCCCTTGGGTGACACAAGTATCCTTTGATTAAAAACAACTATACTAGTGGAAGGTGGCCAGACAAGAGCCCTGAGGAGGCAGGACCAGATCCATGAAGACTGGTAGATCTAAAACAGAGGAGAGACGTTCCCAGAGTGCTGCAGAAACAGGGGTGTGTGTGAGCGTGTGTGTGTGTGTGTGTGTGTGAGAGAGAGAGAGAGAGAGAGAGAGTCTGTTACCTACGGTAATGGCGGCGCCCAACGACACACTCAGGTGGTTTGGTCTTGAGAAGCTAGTGTGGAATCCCTAAAAAGCCCATTTAACTTGGTGAGATCATTTTCCTAAAGACCCCTTTTCAAAAGTGGTGATTTTTTTTTCATTTTTTCTTTATTTCAGATTACTACGAGGGTGCAATTAGGTTACAGTGTTTGCTTTTGTTAGGTAAGGTCCCCGCTGTGGTTGTGCCCCTCTCCCAGGAGGTGTGCTAGCCACGTCACGTTGAGCCCGTTCCGTGGGAGCTTTTGTGGTGATTTTTTTCACAGGGGCAGGAAGGGCCGTGGGCTGCCTCAGTGCTTGGAGGATGCTGGGAAAGGCCTCGCGCACTTACCTTTTTTCCTTATGATGGAGTTTTATGGAAGACTGGGGCTGCTTTATCCTATCTGAAGAGACCAGGACAAAAACAAGCAATTGTTTTGAGAGGTTGTCAATGGGTGAGCCAAGCCAAAGAAAAAATACATTGTGCTGTGTTTTCTGCTCCCCGCCTTGCCTGAGCTTAAACACACAGCTTTAAGCAGTCTCTGAGGAGCAAGCTTCGGGCATACAGGACGTTCGGCAGGTTTCTCTGCGTGGGGCTGTGGCTAGAGGGGAGCAGGACAGGAGATGTGCAGGGACAAGCCTTCCCTTCCATGGAGCTGGGCACACGGAGAAGCTGAACCAGCTCTTGGGTCCCCTCAGTCATCAAGGTCTGTCACAGCCCTGCCCAAAGTTTCTCCAGGGAATCTGAGGACCCGATGTCATGGTTTGCTCTCAACACACACCCGGGAACCAGACTCCGCAGAAACATCAGGTGCCTCATGGGTGTGTCAGTTTCCTGGGGAGTTATTATGTTCTGCCTGACTGGCCTTGTAAGTGATTTATTTTATTTTAATTGAAAGTAATGGTTAAACTTGATATGTTACCTTAATAGGTCAGCATTTTCCTTATGGTTTTCTTGGTGTAAGACAAAGAATAGGTCACTGTCTGGGAAGAAAACCAGTCTCCTCAGCACAAATAAAACTAGAGAATCGTCTCATCACCCAGGGCCCGCGAGTTAACATGCTGGACGTAATGTCTCGGTGTGACTGATGCTCTCAGTAGATTTGTTACTAGGATGTTGGGGACATATGGATTGCGTATTCTCCTCCTCCTCCAACACATATGGTAAATAGCTTTTTTCTTTCCAAACATCAGGGAGCTGATGGGACATTTTTAGGGAGGTGTCTAGGTGGCCATGGTGTGCTCTACTCCTGCGTCATTCCTGTGAAGTGCCATGGTGATGCCAAGCGCAGTCAGGCATTGACAACTTTTTGGGGGGTCAGGAACAATCTCTGTAGAAAACATAGGAATTCCCCCAGCCCATGGTACAGAGGAGCTGGCAGTCTGCTCTGCTGATCTACCAGATCCACTGTGGGAGCCAGCGAACTGCTGTCCCCAAGCTATGGACTTCATTTCTTTCATTTTTGAACTGCTGTCTGTGCAGGGTCTAGGAACATGGCAGGAAGGGGTGTGGCTCTGGCCACGGGGAGCAAGCACAGTGGCGCATGAGTGCCAGCAGGAAACAGGGCCGTCCTGGGCACAGGGGTCTGCTGTCGTTGCTGACCCAGTAGACGTGAGACTTCAGTTTGAAACCTTACTCCACTCGTAAGGTTTGTGCAGCGTAGACATCCTCATTTATTCACCTCTTGATTGAATATTATACATTCCAGCCTTACGTGTTAAAGAATTTGTGGGGCATATATTTTCCTAGGATGCTTCTCCCCCCACCCCACACACAGACTTGAAGACCATCTTTCTAATCTTCATACATTCTTCAGGTCTTGATGCAAGAGCTAAGTTTCCAGTCACTGTACACTATACAGAGGGGCAAAAAAAAAAAAAAATGCATATGCATCTTAAGAAAGGAAAAAACTATATTAAAATTATGATACTCAGTATATACCAATGTTTGTTATCTTGTATATTGTATCTTATACTCCTGGTAATTGTAGAAGTCAAATGTAACTTGTGTAACTTGAGTGTCACAGTTTTAATACAGTTTTTTCGGCTCAGCCCCTGTGGCACAGTGGTTGCAGCGCTGGCCACATGCACGGAGGGTGGCAGGTTTGAACCTAGCCCGGTCCTGCTAAATAACAATGACAATTGCTATAACAACAAGAAAAAATAAATCATATAGTTTAATACAGTTTTTTCTTTTCTTAAAATGTGTATACCTTTATTTGGCACCCTCTGTATTTATTGAAAACTTCATAAGTAGGATTTAACTTTTAAATTTTTTCAGAAGTCTTCCCCCCCAATTTCTTGGTTATTCTCTCAATATGTGTAAATATATATATTATAAATTTTTGCTATTAAGAAGGATTAATATTTTGGGTTTTATTGGTATTACCTGCATGCTCTCATACTGTAAAGAAAGGATTTTAGTGTGTTGTTTAGGAAAAAATAAAATAAAAACAAATCATTACCACATGGGAGGCAGACTGGACAGGATGGGATTTCGTAGACACGATGTGGGCAGGACACGGAGTGCTCGGTGGGTGTCACTCCATACGTTCGTTCACAAAGCCGCACCGGCAGGAGCAGCTTTCTGCTCTGGACGTCTCTCCCCCAGCACCAGCCTTGAGATCATCATCTTCACTCTTTCCCTCGTGCTCATTGTTTTTATGAAGACGTGCTACATTCTCTTCTCTGCCTTGAATGTATGAGGACACTCCATCTGATTGAAGAATAATTGATTTTTCCATTCTTAGACAAAGTTACCCTCTCCCTCCCCCTACAGTGGAAAAAAGAAAAGAATCTTCTTGAGAATGATTTCTTCCTTGTTGTATTCAAATAAAGCCAGATTTTTTTACTGCTTTGGAGAAATGCCAGCGCATCAAGTGAAATAGACAAGTGCCTCTTACATCTTTTGTGGGTGGATGCCACTGTTTTGCTTAATTATCTGCCCAACAGAATTTTTTTCTCTGAATATTTTCCAGTGTTCAGCACCACATCCTACTGTGCCAGGTTTGAGGCCGTTTCACATTTACACTCAGATCATTATCTCTATCATCAACTAAAAAGTAAAACTGAAATTTAGTTTCTGCCTTCCTTTAGAGTTTTTCTTACTTTGCACCTCCTCAGCACAAGACACTAAAGCCCAGGATTTATTACCCCTCCTTCTCCCACTCAAAACCCATCAAGTATGTAGCTCTGCTAGATAAGATATCTACTCCCCAAACTTGTATTTATCAGGTGCACGCTGGGTGCCACGCACAGCACTTAAAATAAATGCATCAGTGAGTAAAACAAAGGTCTTTGGTTCCTGAAGATTTCATTCAGGCAAAGGGGAAGAGAGTCATCATATCCAGAGATTTCATATTTAAACATAAACCAAAGTTTATATTTTAACTTTTAACTTCTTCCACTTAAAGAACAAGTTGACACACACCTACGGTGCATCTTAGCAGGGTACTGGGGAAACTTATTAAATGTAGAGTATCAATGTCTTTATATAGTGATCAAGAAAATGCCATTAAGGCTATCTGTAACAGTACGATGAAAACATTTCTGAATGTATATGAATCATGCCCTATGATTGCACCAATGTACAGAATTATGATTCAATAAAATTATAAAAAAAAAAAAAAAAA